>OX457052.1:38303956-38321456 GCA_949752735.1 Lumbricus terrestris
AGAGAGTGAAAGAGAAATGGGGGAGATGGAGAGAGGAGAGAGTGAAAGAGAGATGGGGAAGAGAGATAGAGGAGAGAGTGAAAGAGAGATGGGGGGAGATGGAGAGAGGAGAGAGAGTGAAAGAGAGATGGGGGAGATGGATAGAGAAGAGAGAGTGAAAGAGAGATGGGGGGAGATGGATAGATGAGTGAGTGAAAGAGAGATGGGGGGAGATGGAGAGAGGAGAGAGTGAAAGAGAGATGGGGGGAGATGGAGAGAGGAGAGAGAGTGAAAGAGAGATGGGGTGAGATGGAGAGAGGAGAGAGTGAAAGAGAGATGGGGGGAGATGGAGAGAGGAGAGAGAGTGAAAGAGATATGGGGAAAGAGGGATAGAGGAAAGAGAGAGAGTGAAAGAGAGATGGGAAGAGATGGAGAGAGGAGAGAGTGAAAGAGAGATGGGGGGAGATGGAGAGAGGAGAGAGAGTGAAAGAGAGATGGGAAAGAGGGATAGAGGAGAGAGAGTGAAAGAGAGATGGGGGGAGATGGAGAGAGGAGAGAGAGTGAAAGAGAGATGGGGAAAGAGGGAGAGAGGAGAGAGAGTGTGAAAGAGAGATGGGGGAAGAGGAGAGAGGAGAGAGAGTGAAAGAGAGATGGGGGGAGATGGATAGAGGAGAGAGAGTGAAAGAGAGATGGGGGAGATGGAGAGAGGAGAGAGAGAGTGAAGGAGAAATGGAAGAAGATGGAGAGAGGAGAGAGAGTGAAAGAGAGATGGGGGAAGAGGGATAGAGGAGAGAGAGTGAAAGAGAGATAGGGAAGATTGATAGAGGAGAGAGAAAGTGAAAGAGAAATGGGGGAGATGGAGAGAGGAGAGAGTGAAAGAGAGATGGGGAAGAGGGATAGAGGAGAGAGTGAAAGAGAGATGGGGAGAGATGGAGAGAGGAGAGAGAGTGAAAGAGAGATGGGGGAGATGGATAGAGGAGAGAGAGTGAAAGAGGGATGGGGGAGATGGAGAGAGGAGTGAGTGAAAGAGAGATGGGGGAGATGGAGAGAGGAGAGAGTGAAAGAGAGATGGGGGGAGAAGGAGAGAGGAGAGAGAGTGAAAGAGAGATGGGGGGAGATGGATAGAGGGGTGAGTGAAAGCGAGATGGGGGAGATGGAGAGAGGAGAGAGTGAAAGAGAGATGGGGGGAGATGGAGAGAGGAGAGAGAGTGAAAGAGAGATGGGGGGAGATGGATAGAGGAGAGAGAGTGAAAGAGAGATGGGGGGAGATGGAGAGAGGAGAGAGTGAAAGAGAGATGTGGGGAGATGGAGAGAGGAGAGAGAGTGAAAGAGAGATGGGGAAAGAGGGATAGAGGAGAGAGTGAAAGAGAAATGGGGAGATGGAGAGAGGAGAGAGTGAAAGAGAGATGGGGGGAGATGGAGAGAGGAGAGAGTGAAAGAGAGATGGGGGGAGATGGAGAGAGGAGTGAGTGAAAGAGAGATCGGGGGAGATGGAGAGAGGAGAGAGTGAAAGAGAGATGGAAGAGATGGAGAGAGGAGAGAGTGTGAAAGAGAGATGGGGAGAGATGGATAGAGGAGAGAGAGTGAAAGAGAGATGGGGGAGATGGAGAGAGGAGAGAGTGAAAGAGAGATGGGGGGAGATGGAGAGAGGAGAGAGAGTGAAAGAGAGATGGGGAAAGAGGGATAGAGGAGAGAGTGAAAGAGAAATGGGGAGATGGAGAGAGGAGAGAGTGAAGAGAGATGGGGAAGATGAGATAGAGGAGAGAGTGAAAAAGAGATGGGGGGAGATGGAGAGAGGAGAGAGAGTGAAAGAGAGATGGGGGGAGATGGATAGAGGAGTGAGTGAAAGAGAGATGGGGGAGATGGAGAGAGGAGAGAGTGAAAGAGAGATGGGGGAGATGGAGAGAGGAGAGGGAGTGAAGAGAGATGGGGGGAGATGGATAGAGGAGTGAGTGAAAGAGAGATGGGGGGAGAATGGAGAGAGGAGAGAGTGAAAGAGAGATGGGGGGAGATGGAGAGAGGTGAGAGAGTGAAAGAGAGATGGGGGGAGATGGATAGAGGATGAGAGAGTGAAAGAGAGATGGGGGGAGATGGAGAGAGGAGAGAGTGAAAGAGAGATGGGGGGAGATGGAGAGAGGAGAGAGAGTGAAAGAGAGATGGGGAAAGAGGATAGAGGAGAGAGTGACAGAGAAATGAGGAGATGGAGAGAGGAGAGAGAGTGAAAGAGAGATGGGGGGAGATGGAGAGAGGAGAGAGAGTGAAAGAGAGATGGGGGGAGATGGATAGAGGAGAGAGAGTGAAAGAGAGATGGGGGGAGATGGAGAGAGGAGAGAGTGAAAGAGAGATGGGGGGAGATGGAGAGAGGAGAGAGAGTGAAAGAGAGATGGGGAAAGAGGGATATAGGTGAGAGAGTGAAAGAGAAATGGGGGAGATGGAGAGAGGAGAGAGTGAAAGAGAGATGAAGGAAAGAGATAGAGGAGAGAGTGGAAAGAGAGATGGGGGGAGATGAGAGAGGAGAGAGAGTGAAAGAGAGATGGGGGGAGATGGATAGAGGAGAGAGAGTGAAAGAGAGATGGGGGGAGATGGATAGAGGAGTGAGTGAAAGAGAGATGGGGGGAGATGGAGAGAGGAGAGAGTGAAAGAGAGATGGGGGGAGATGGAGAGAGGAGAGAGTGAAAGAGAGATGGGGGGAGATGGATAGAGGAGTGAGTGAAAGAGAGATGGGGGGAGATGGAGAGAGGAGAGAGTGAAAGAGAGATGGGGGGAGATGGAGAGAGGAGAGAGAGTGAAAGAGAGATGGGGGGAGATGGATAGAGGAGAGAGAGTGAAAGAGAGATGGGGGGAGATGGAGAGAGGAGAGAGTGAAAGAGAGATGGGGGAGATGGAGAGAGGAGAGAGAGTGAAAGAGAGATGGGGAAGAGGGATAGAGGAGAGAGTGAAAGAGAAATGGGGGAGATGGTGAGAGGAGAGAGTGAAAGAGAGATGGGGGAAGAGAGATAGAGGAGAGAGTGAAAGAGAGATGGGGGGAGATGGAGAGAGGGGAGAGAGTGAAGAGAGATGGGGGGAGATGGATAGAGGAGAGAGAGTGAAAGAGAGATGGGGGGAGATGGATAGAGGAAGTGAGTGAAAGAGAGATGGGGGGAGATGGAGAGAGGAGAGAGTGAAAGAGAGATGGGGGGAGATGGAGAGAGGAGAGAGAGTGAAAGAGAGATGGGGGGAGATGGAGAGAGGAGAGAGTGAAAGAGAGATGGGGGGAGATGGAGAGAGGAGAGAGAGTGAAAGAGATATGGGAAAGAGGGATAGAGGAGAGAGAGAGAGTGAAAGAGAGATGGGGGGAGATGGAGAGAGGAGAGAGTGAAAGAGAGATGGGGGGAGATGGAGAGAGGAGAGAGAGTGAAAGAGAGTTGGGGAAAGAGGGATAGAGGAGAGAGAGTGAAAGAGAGATGGGGGGAGATGGAGAGAGGAGAGAGAGTGAAAGAGAGATGGGGAAAGCGGGATAGAGGAGAGAGAGAGAGTGAAAGAGAGATGGGGTGAGATGGAGAGAGGAGAGAGTGAAAGAGAGATGGGGGGAGATGGAGAGAGGAGAGAGAGTGAAAGAGAGATGGGGAAAGAGGGATAGAGGAGAGAGTGAAAGAGAAATGGGGGAGATGGAGAGAGGAGAGAGTGAAAGAGAGATGGGGGAAGAGAGATAGAGGAGAGAGTGAAAAGAGATGGGGGGAGATGGAGAGAGGAGAGAGAGTGAAAGAGAGATGGGGGGAGATGGATAGAGGAGTGAGTGAAAGAGAGATGGGGGGAGATGGAGAGAGGAGAGAGTGAAAGAGAGATGGGGGGAGATGGAGAGAGGAGAGAGAGTGAAAGAGAGATGGGGGGAGATGGATAGAGGAGTGAGTGAAAGAGAGATGGGGGGAGATGGAGAGAGGAGAGAGTGAAAGAGAGATGGGGGAGATGGAGAGAGGAGAGAGAGTGAAAGAGAGATGGGGGGAGATGGATAGAGGAGAGAGAGTGAAAGAGAGATGGGGGGAGATGGAGAGAGGAGAGAGTGAAAGAGAGATGGGGGGGAGATGGAGAGAGGAGAGAGAGTGAAAGAGAGATGGGGAAAGAGGGATAGAGGAGAGAGTGACAGAGAAATGGGGGAGATGGAGAGAGGAGAGAGAGTGAAAGAGAGATGGGGGGAGATGGAGAGAGGAGAGAGAGTGAAAGAGAGATGGGGGGAGATGGATAGAGGAGAGAGAGTGAAAGAGAGATGGGGGGAGATGGAGAGAGGAGAGAGTGAAAGAGAGATGGGGGGAGATGGAGAGAGGAGAGAGAGTGAAAGAGAGATGGGGAAAGAGGGATAGAGGAGAGAGTGAAAGAGAAATGGGGGAGATGGAGAGAGGAGAGAGTGAAAGAGAGATGAAGGAAAAGAGATAGAGGAGAGAGTGAAAGAGAGATGGGGGGAGATGGAGAGAGGAGAGAGAGTGAAAGAGAGATGGGGGGAGATGGATAGAGGAGAGAGAGTGAAAGAGAGATGGGGGAGATGGATAGAGGAGTGAGTGAAAGAGAGATGGGGGGAGATGGAGAGAGGAGAGAGTGAAAGAGAGATGGGGGGAGATGGAGAGAGGAGAGAGAGTGAAAGAGAGATGGGGGGAGATGGATAGAGGAGTGAGTGAAAGAGAGATGGGGGGAGATGGAGAGAGGAGAGAGTGAAAGAGAGATGGGGGGAGATGGAGAGAGGAGAGAGAGTGAAAGAGAGATGGGGGGAGATGGATAGAGGAGAGAGAGTGAAAGAGAGATGGGGGGAGATGGAGAGAGGAGAGAGTGAAAGAGAGATGGGGGGAGATGGAGAGAGGAGAGAGAGTGAAAGAGAGATGGGGAAAGAGGGATAGAGGAGAGAGTGAAAGAGACATGGGGGAGATGGTGAGAGGAGAGAGTGAAAGAGAGATGGGGGAAGAGAGATAGAGGAGAGAGTGAAAGAGAGATGGGGGGAGATGGAGAGAGGGGAGAGAGTGAAAGAGAGATGGGGGGAGATGGATAGAGGAGAGAGAGTGAAAGAGAGATGGGGGGAGATGGATAGAGGAGTGAGTGAAAGAGAGATGGGGGGAGATGGAGAGAGGAGAGAGTGAAAGAGAGATGGGGGGAGATGGAGAGAGGAGAGAGAGTGAAAGAGAGATGGGGGGAGATGGAGAGAGGAGAGAGTGAAAGAGAGATGGGGGGAGATGGAGAGAGGAGAGAGAGTGAAAGAGATATGGGGAAAGAGGGATAGAGGAGAGAGAGAGAGTGAAAGAGAGATGGGGGGAGATGGAGAGAGGAGAGAGTGAAAGAGAGATGGGGGGAGATGGAGAGAGGAGAGAGAGTGAAAGAGAGTTGGGGAAAGAGGGATAGAGGAGAGAGAGTGAAAGAGAGATGGGGGGAGATGGAGAGAGGAGAGAGAGTGAAAGAGAGATGGGGAAAGCGGGATAGAGGAGAGAGAGAGAGTGAAAGAGAGATGGGGGGAGATGGAGAGAGGAGAGAGTGAAAGAGAGTAGGAGGGAGATGGAGAGAGGAGAGAGAGTGAAAGAGAGATGGGGGGAGATGGATAGAGGAGAGAGAGTGAAAGAGAGATGGGGGAAGATGGAGAGAGGAGAAAGAGTGTGAAAGAGAGATGGGGGAAGAAAGAGAGAGGAGAGAGAGTGAAAGAGAGATGGGGGGAGATGGATAGAGGAGAGAGAGTGAAAGAGAGATGGGGGGAGATTCAGAGAGGAGAGAGTGAAAGAGAGATGGAGGGAGATGGAGAGAGGAGAGAGAGTGAAAGAGAGATGGGGGGAGATGGATAGAGGAGAGAGAGTGAAAGAGATATGGGGGAGATGGAGAGAGGAGTCAGTGAAAGAGAGATGGGGGGAGATGGAGAGAGGAGAGAGTGAAAGAGAGATGGGGGGAGATGGAGAGAGGAGAGAGAGTGAAAGAGAGATGGGGGGAGATGGATAGAGGAGTGAGTGAAAGAGAGATGGGGGGAGATGGAGAGAGGAGAGAGTGAAAGAGAGATGGGGGGAGATGGAGAGAGGAGAGAGAGTGAAAGAGAGATGGGGGGAGATGGATAGAGGAGAGAGAGTGAAAGAGAGATGGGGGGAGATGGAGAGAGGAGAGAGTGAAAGAGAGATGGGGGGAGATGGAGAGAGGAGAGAGAGTGAAAGAGAGATGGGGAAAGAGGGATAGAGGAGAGAGTGAAAGAGAAATGGGGGAGATGGAGAGAGGAGAGAGTGAAAGAGAGATGGGGGAAGAGAGATAGAGGAGAGAGTGAAAGAGAGATGGGGGGAGATGGAGAGAGGAGAGAGAGTGAAAGAGAGATGGGGGGAGATGGAGAGAGGAGAGAGTGAAAGAGAGATGGGGGGAGATGGAGAGAGGAGAGAGAGTGAAAGAGATATGGGGAAAGAGGGATAGAGGAGAGAGAGAGAGTGAAAGAGAGATGGGGGGAGATGGAGAGAGGAGAGAGTGAAAGAGAGATGGGGGGAGATGGAGAGAGGAGAGAGTGAAAGAGAGATGGGGGGAGATGGAGAGAGGAGAGAGTGAAAGAGAGATGGGGAAAGAGGGATAGAGGAGAGAGAGTGAAAGAGAGATGGGGGGAGATGGAGAGAGGAGAGAGTGAAAGAGAGATGGGGAAAGAGGGATAGAGGAGAGAGAGAGTGAAAGAGAGATGGGGGGAGATGGAGAGAGGAGAGAGCGAAAGAGAGATGGGGAAAGAGGGATAGAGGAGAGAGAGAGTGAAAGAGAGATGGGGGGAGATGGAGAGAGGAGAGAGTGAAAGAGAGATGGGGGGAGATGGAGAGAGGAGAGAGTGAAAGAGAGATGGGGGGAGATGGAGAGAGGAGAGAGAGTGAAAGAGAGATGGGGGGAGATGGAGAGAGGAGAGAGAGTGAAAGAGATATGGGGAAAGAGGGATAGAGGAGAGAGAGAGAGTGAAAGAGAGATGGGGGGAGATGGAGAGAGGAGAGAGTGAAAGAGAGATGGGGGGAGATGGAGAGAGGAGAGAGTGAAAGAGAGATGGGGGGAGATGGAGAGAGGAGAGAGTGAAAGAGAGATGGGGAAAGAGGGATAGAGGAGAGAGAGTGAAAGAGAGATGGGGGGAGATGGAGAGAGGAGAGAGTGAAAGAGAGATGGGGGGAGATGGAGAGAGGAGAGAGAGTGAAAGAGAGATGGGGGGAGATGGATAGAGGAGAGAGAGTGAAAGAGATATGGGGGAGATGGAGAGAGGAGTGAGTGAAAGAGAGATGGGGGGAGATGGAGAGAGGAGAGAGTGAAAGAGAGATGGGGGGAGATGGAGAGAGGAGAGAGAGTGAAAGAGAGATGGGGGGAGATGGATAGAGGAGTGAGTGAAAGAGAGATGGGGGGAGATGGAGAGAGGAGAGAGTGAAAGAGAGATGGGGGGAGATGGAGAGAGGAGAGAGAGTGAAAGAGAGATGGGGGGAGATGGATAGAGGAGAGAGAGTGAAAGAGAGATGGGGGGAGATGGAGAGAGGAGAGAGTGAAAGAGAGATGGGGGGAGATGGATAGAGGAGAGAGAGTGAAAGAGAGATGGGGGGAGATGGATAGAGGAGTGAGTGAAAGAGAGATGGGGGGAGATGGAGAGAGGAGAGAGTGAAAGAGAGATGGGGGAGATGGAGAGAGGAGAGAGAGTGAAAGAGAGATGGGGGGAGATGGAGAGAGGAGAGAGTGAAAGAGAGATGGGGGGAGATGGAGAGAGGAGAGAGAGTGAAAGAGATATGGGGAAAGAGGGATAGAGGAGAGAGAGAGAGTGAAAGAGAGATGGGGGGAGATGGAGAGAGGAGAGAGTGAAAGAGAGATGGGGGGAGATGGAGAGAGGAGAGAGAGTGAAAGAGAGATGGGGAAAGAGGGATAGAGGAGAGAGAGAGTGAAAGAGAGATGGGGGGAGATGGAGAGAGGAGAGAGTGAAAGAGAGATGGGGAAAGAGGGATAGAGGAGAGAGAGTGAAAGAGAGATGGGGGGAGATGGAGAGAGGAGAGAGTGAAAGAGAGATGGGGAAAGAGGGATAGAGGAGAGAGAGAGTGAAAGAGAGATGGGGGGAGATGGAGAGAGGAGAGAGTGAAAGAGAGATGGGGAAAGAGGGATAGAGGAGAGAGAGAGTGAAAGAGAGATGGGGGGAGATGGAGAGAGGAGAGAGTGAAAGAGAGATGGGGGGAGATGGATAGAGGAGAGAGAGTGAAAGAGAGATGGGGGGAGATGGAGAGAGGAGAGAGAGTGTGAAAGAGAGATGGGGGAAGAGGGAGAGAGGAGAGAGAGTGAAAGAGAGATGGGGGAAGATGGAGAGAGGAGAGAGAGTGAAAGAGAGATGGGGGAAGAGGGATAGAGGAGAGAGAGTGAAAGAGAGATGGGGGGAGATGGAGAGAGGAGAGAGTGAAAGAGAGATGGGGGGAGATGGAGAGAGGAGAGAGTGAAAGAGAGATGGGGAAAGAGGGATAGAGGAGAGAGAGAGTGAAAGAGAGATGGGGGGAGATGGAGAGAGGAGAGAGTGAAAGAGAGATGGGGGGAGATGGAGAGAGGAGAGAGTGAAAGAGAGATGGGGGGAGATGGAGAGAGGAGAGAGTGAAAGAGAGATGGGGGGAGATGGATAGAGGAGAGAGAGTGAAAGAGAGATGGGGGGAGATGGAGAGAGGAGAGAGAGTGTGAAAGAGAGATGGGGGAAGAGGGAGAGAGGAGAGAGAGTGAAAGAGAGATGGGGGAAGATGGAGAGAGGAGAGAGAGTGAAAGAGAGATGGGGGAAGAGGGATAGAGGAGAGAGAGTGAAAGAGAGATGGGGGGAGATGGAGAGAGGAGAGAGTGAAAGAGAGATGGGGGGAGATGGAGAGAGGAGAGAGAGTGAAAGAGAGATGGGGGAAGATGGATAGAGGAGAGAGAGTGAAAGAGAGATGGGGGGAGATGGAGAGAGGAGAGAGAGAGTGAAAGAGAAATGGGGGAGATGGAGAGATGAGAGAGAGAGTGAAAGAAAGATGGGGGAAGAGGGATAGAGAGAATGAGAGAAAGAGAGTGGGAGAGAGAGGCAGTGCAGGGCAGTCGGAGATACCTACACAGATAAAGACGGACACGATTATGACAGACACACAAATGTATGAATTGATTGATTGCATTTGCATCCGTCTTTATGTTGATGTAATATTTTTTCTTTGTGGGACGTGCGTTCTGTATCAAGGATTTCAGAACTGCTACAGCTCTAACTGCGCGTTGTTTCAAGTGACTCAATCTACACTTAGTGCATTAATTTTCGAAGACATTTCTTCACGTAAGAATGTTTGCATCTGTTACTCATTGTTGCTAATAAACAATACGTTAATCGACATTTTGCAGTATTGAAGTGTTTTTTCCCATAATTTGCCTAGGTCTATATTTTCATTGTGTTCTACTCCTTGATCACTGGAATTTTCAGACCTTGCAATGGATGTGAATTTTAAGTCTATATTTTTATAAACACAGTCTTATGCGCTCTATTAAAGCTCTCATCGCTTCTTTGCATTGCTGTTGGAGGTAGGCCTAGCGCTAGTTTTAAAACAGCAACACAAAAATCAGTTAACACGGACAACTATAGCTACAAGTAAACGCCATCCGGTCCTACGTCCAATAGGTGGTTAAATTTACACGCATATGGCCCACTGATGCAACTGTTTCCTGCTTCTTTTAGATCTTTGTCATGCATTGCAACTTATTTACCAGCAAGATTGTTTCAACCTGACGACACAGCCTGTAAATTACAAAAGAAACAGTTTCAATAATCTAGGTCTATAGTGTTCGCTCTTTCAATCGGTAATTCACACCCGAGTCGGGTTAGCGATCGGTTAGCTCACACTCAAATTCTAGCAGGTGTTTCTCCTCATTCCTTAATTTTCGGTTTACATACCGTATGTCTTGCATCATGAGACAGCATCTTCGAACGATTCATCCATCTTTACTACATTCTAAATTCCAATGTCAAAATACAACATCAGCTCGCCATAGCCATACCTGGGTTGCTATGCTGAAGTGAAAAGAAGTAGACTGCCATCCAAACATTGACAAACCACTTGCCATCCTTCATCTTCAGATGTATTTGTTGTCTCGACTGCAAGTTCATATACAATCGCATTAATTAACTCACTGGCTTCCAACTCAACGAGTAATTGATTACAGTCGTAATATTACAATCAGAATAATTTATCTTCGCTAGTCGTAAAAGCAATACCTTGGAGTGCCGTTACCAAAACAACCCACTGCAATGGTTGGAGTAGCAATAGTGGTAGTAGTAGCCCAATTGTAACAATAATCTTAATAAATGATAATAATAATAGTAAGTTAGTAGCAGTAGTAGCAGTAGTAGCAGTAGTGGCTTAGTAGTAGTCGTTGTTGTACTACTACTAGTAGTAGTAGTAGTAGCAGCAGCAGCAGCAGCAGCAGCAGCAGCAGCAGCAGCAGCAGCAGCAGCAGCAGCAGCAGTAGTAGTAGTAGTAGTAGTAGTAGTAGTAGTAGTAGCAGTAGTAGTTGTGGTTGTTTGTTGTTTCCGCTGCTGCGGCATAGGTTTAGTAGTTATTATCTTAACAATACGAGTATTATTAGTAGAGCTAGGAAGTATCTGTAGTTGAGGCTGTTGTGGCTTTTACAGAACTGGCAATAGTAATAGCAATGACCGTAACAACAATAACTTTATTATCATGATTCTGAACAATAATCAAACTAATAATATCTAACCAGTATGTTTCAAAGTGAAATCTTCGTTGTTCTTCCGCCTATTTCAGAAAATGATCGTCTGTCTGTTGCACGTCGAGTCGTCGATCTATGAATGAGCTGGACTGGGATGGGCCTACTGTAACAGCATCGTTTTCAGGAAAATTATCCGGATGGATGAATGATTAGAATACCAGGCAATAATTGTCTGCGTTCTTATGCTTGAATCAAAAGCACTTGTCGTATAAAAAATCTATTCTCGTGTCTTTCAATGTGAACACAAGTTGTAAATAATTATGACTTCTGTAGAGCAGAATAAGCTTAAGCTGAAGAACTTTACGTGTGTGGTATAATAATTGTTATTGTCATTGCGAAGCGACCTCAAGAAAGACGACGTAATCGGTTACTGAAGTCTTGTTTTGAACTTTCTCGGGCACACAGCACAGAACACCTGCACAACAAGGTCGTACATAATTATCTTGATTACAAGACTTGCATGTCGTTTAGTTATGAGGCAATTTGAGATTCATATCTTAGTATCGTGGCTTCCGAACAAATAATACATTAATCGTCATTGCAGCTCTTGATGTCCTGGTTTCCTCAATGAACCCATTTGTGTGGCGCCTTTGGTTCGGGTTTCACATTTACTTTCAACAATAATAAAGTTACTGGCTGTTGGTCTCTTTCATCGCGGATATAGATAGCACTGTTGTTTCGAAATCTACCCAGAGGCCTGTGTTTAGGATAAATCTAAAAGAAACGGCACTGTGTCTGATGGGGCAGTACATGTTGATGCGCTCCTGTGATATGGCCTATCCTGCAGTGTCGCCTTACAGATGCCCAGTGTCTGCGCTACGCCAAATGTAGGAACTGACTCAATTTTCAGCACGGGCAATGAAGAAAGTGAGTAGGTAGGGCCTACGTTAAATCGAATTTATTCTAGAGTTTGGCAAAGGCCTTAACACAAGTCTGCTTCCTCATTGGTTTGAGCAGTACAGTTCAGCAAGCAATGATGGTCATAATAAACTGACCAGTTGTAAGTCTGCCTCAGTCCACTGCAGCTGCTGGATTGTGGTTTATATTTGGAAATCTTAGGCCCGCTTTCTCCCTTTTTAAACATATACACTTTTAACAAGGCGTTTCCCGCGGTTAAGTTTTGTCCTGTATGGTGAACAGTTAGCGAGTACTGTTCTGTGCAAAACAGGTCTCGAATATTTCTGTTAGTTGGAGGTTTCACTTCAATTTTTGCAAGCAGAATGTCGTTAAAGTCACATTGGATGTGTCTGAAATGGAGTGTCCATCTCTGAAGACAAGGACATTGATGCTGGCTCTGGAACTCTTCCGGTTGGTTTAGTGGCGTAGACATAGACAATAGATCCAATGACATTGCCGGTACATATTAAGCTTCCCAACTTTGGGGATATTAGGGGCCTACCAGATGTCTCTTTCTGTACATTGAGTGGCGCATACGATGGATCCAGCGCCTCCTCAAGGAATTAAACTATACCAATATCATTTTAATCATTAAACATTAATCAGTTAAACATTCTTTACGTTGTTTGAAGGCCTGTGTGATCAGATTGTAATGATAATGTAAGCAAATGCCATTTGGACAACCAGGAGTAATAATAAGTTAAAAACAGGGTCATGTATAGTGCACAACTGCACACGTCATAATTAGATTATTATTTATTATGCATAGGCCACGTACACTTTGCCGAGACCCCGCCCCAGTGGCACGCAAATTTAGTAAATCTAGTTGCCCCTACCCTCCCTGCAGCGATAACTTATACCGCGCCCCAGTCTGACCAGATAATGATGACGAATTCTCTGCCTGTCCAGGTTCATAGGCTTTATGCCTCTGGGGATGAGATGAGTGAAGAGGTGGTTTCTTGTACAGTTGTCTTCCCCCATAGACACTATTATTTAATGAGCAACTTGTTCAAGGTCGTAACGCGGTGGCTTGAGGTAGATTCGAAACTGCGACCTTTCGGTCACAAGGCAACGAACTTAGCCTAGCTTACCACTGCGCCACCGCGTCGCACAGTCCAACCAGATAAACCGACTAAGAAACGTGGTTGCGCATCGGAGCGCTGATGGTAAGGAAGAGGCGTGGGAAATACGGTCGTCGTTGAGGTTTCGAACCCATGTGAAAACTGTCTTCTCTATGCCGTCATTGGGAGCCGTGACCTGCAATATCGGCAGTGTGTCTGGAAACTCATTATGCCTATCAATCATTCTCTCGAAATTCTTACTGGACACAGTGGACAGCCACCCCCCCCTTCCCCCCATGGGCGGAGTTTGGTTTCCGTTCTTGGAGGGGCTAAAACCTTCTTGGAGGGGGCTAAGCCCGGGAAAAGATACAATTTACATGGTGAAAAAAGTGAATCTGGGTCTTCTTGGGGGCTTAGCCCCCCCTAGCCCCTGATAAACTCCGCCTATGCCTTCCCCACCGACGTACCGCCCTTCAAGTTCGAAGACGCCCTTCCGCTGTGCGCTCACTCGATATAGCCTAGCGCTCCTTGTGACCTGAGACATTGAATCTTCTCGATGTCTATATCATGGGATCAGTTTCAAATGATATATTTACACGTATAGGCTACAGCTGCTGTCACAAACAATGAATATAGATGAGTTCTCTCATAGATACACGTGATGCAAAAGTTTTTAGGCTTTTAGCTTTTAGTTGGCGATCTCGAGAAGAACTGCTAAGATGTGCAGGTGTTCTGAAAGATCAAAATGAAACTTTAACAAAGTTTCTTTATCCGACATCACCTCATAGCAATGTGTAGCCTACGTCAAGTTCGCTAGTTCATGCCATGAAGCAAACACGCCGTTCAGAAGACAAATGATATGCAATTTGTTTGTTTTGATAAGCACAAGAATAGATTGCTTGTATACGGCAGAATGATGCATCTATTCTAGCGTAAGAAGGCAGAGGTAAACTGACAATGCAATTAATCAAGGATGCAATGAATTCCCTTATATACGAGTCAGCTTCAATTACAAGAAACACGTCGACAAGCAGCGGCAGGACGAACATTTCCGGACGAAGAAGGAGAGGAATCAGGATAATCACCAGAGAGAACTTCGCTTTGAACTATACGCCGGTGAGATCATGGAAACACTCATATAGGCGGAGGAAGAGGGGCATCTGCCCCATCCCTGTGGGAAATCGATATCCTTTTTCAACTATTATTGTTGTTCTTTAGCAAAGAATTTCCATTGCTGAAGCTGAAATTGATAAATATACATTTTGAAACCTCAATAACTATAGGCCAGTTCCTAATTTCTTGATAAGAATAATTGTACGAAAAATACAATTTTCCGAGGAAATACTTCTTAATCACGTCTTCTGCACACCACCGCTTGATAATCATTGTAGACGTAAATAATTATTTTTGGAGGAAACGCAAGGCGTGAGTTGATATAACTTTTGCGCATATAAAAAATAGACCAGTGCAGATAGCTCAAATATTCAAAAAATTGTTTTATTTTTAATTTTTACTCAGAACAATAATAGGCCTACTAGCCTATGAGCTTTGCGCAGCTCAAGCATTACATGGGTAGCAATATAATAAAATAGGTATTATTTAAAAATTGGAGTTAGCAACATTGCACTCTAAGCAGATCCCTCAGAGACGCACATCCTAATAGTTTATTTTAAAAAACATATCGACCGGCACCTGGTCGTCGTTGAAATCAATTATTATTATTATTATTATTTTAAATATTATTATTATTAATTTTAAATCTCTGCCTCGAGGTACCTAGGATCCCTCAGGGACATAAATATTAATTAAGAGCAGAATAAAAAGATCTGGAACGGCATCTAATCGTCGTTGAAATCCTGAGCTGGAAAGGCACCGCGGAATGCAACCGCATTGAATCGCTGGATCATAATACTGAGGCGCTGATGTAGGTAGGAGGTCTCGCGTGCTTCACTGTACTGAGTGCCTGTCCCAATGCTGAAATAAAGACCAAGCCGTCAGCATTCACATGGCCCATGGTTTCAAAGCCCAGAGGGACAAAGTGATGGACCGTTGCGATTTGCATGTATTTGGTATTTTCCGAGCTGTTGCCATCTCGGCCGATGCCCCGGCAGCCCGAGAAGTGTTTGTGAGATATGAAGCAGTCACGTCCCAGACAAGACCAGACTGCGCCCCGCGGGGAACGAACATTAGCCCCCTGGACAAAAGCCCCCCGGACATTAGCCCCCCAGGTAGGACATTAGCCCCTCCCAGTCTATGATATCATGACCTGAAAATGATGCACAAAATGTAACAATAAGTTAAGCGAATAATTATATAAACATTGCACATTAGCTTAACATTGTAAGGATAATGTTAAGTTAATTGAAGGGTTAATATGTATATTATAAAACATTTAAAGGCATTTATTGTAGAACGACGCGAACAACTCATTGTGTCTAACTAACGTTAACAAACCTTCGTAGTAGCCAAAACTGACACTAACAAGTAGGCTTAAGTCTACTTGCTGTATACGATTCCCATTCGTTCATTTCTCTAATGTATTGAATCTAATTTTGAATTGAAACGACGCTAATAAGTCTACGAAGCTGAGACGTAGCATAACTGTCGTTAACAAACCTCTGTTGTAGGACACTAAGCAAATGGACTGTATACTGTGTATATGTATAGGCCCTATACGATTCCATTTCGTTCATTTCAAATCTAAATCTTTAGGTCTACTGATAGGCCTACAATTGGGACCTAAATGGCACTAAGAACTTTCGTTTGCATGTGATTGCCAGTGACAAGTCTTATCGGTTACGGCATTATGCTATGATTTACACATGGGGGGGGACTTTTGTCCGGGGGGCTAATGTCCTAGGCAAAATCGGGGGGCTTTTGTCCGGGGGGCTTTTGTCTGGGAGGCTAATGTCCTACAACCGCGCTCCGCAAGCCAAGGGATGAGAGTCAGGTCTCTTGCCGTCAGTTCTCAGGAGGCCAACCGGTTCCTTGACTTAGGGATAGCCGGTGTCACGAAATAGAGAATCCCCCGTATTAATTGTATCCCCCAAAATTAAAAAAGTCGAAAACGCCGCTTCCGCGTGTAGTTTTTTTGCAAATTAATTTTTATCTGCTTTGTTTTGAACAATGACACTAACAGGTATGTTTATTCCGACTAGATAATTTGTTTTGCTCTGTTTTTAGAGCACTTAAAACATTTAAAACACTTCAGAACATTCAGAGTCACTAAATAAATTCGAGTTGCCTTTATCTGAGCATTGCCTAGGACACTTAAAACAATTAGAGTCACTCTAAATTTTGATTACAGCATAAATTTTTTATTATGCGCATTTTTCAAAAAAGGGGATAGAATGGTTTATCCCCCCGGATAGTATAGACCGGTTAATTCCATCCGAGGGGATAGATTAATTCATCCCCCCGGATAGCTTTCAGGGGGGATACTCCGTTTCATGACACCGGCTCGAACCAAGCTGCGGAAAATCAGGTCGTTCAGGGACGCATGTCAAGTTGAACGTCCCGGGCCCAACGCGGATGATAATCCATGCGAGCCCTCTGCCGAAACAAGAGCCACAGACGCAGTTGTGCGGCTCGCAGATAGTAGTGCCAAGGCGCAAGCCAACCGCGACTCTCATCATCGAGTCTCAACCCGCACGAGGTGATGAGGAGAGCGAATAGCCAATCGCTCTAGTGCGGGGCAGAATCTGCTCCAAAACGTGCCTGATGGTAGGGGTCTGTAAGTGTGGCTTTATTATTATTATTATTATTATTATTATTATTATTATTATTATTATTATTATTATTATTTTATTTTTTTAAATTTTTTTTTTACCCGAGGTATCAATGATCCCTCAGGATTTATAAAAATTATTTCAGGAGTAAAAATGAATCTCCGAGAAATCAGGCCTCGTCCCAGGTTTATTATTATCATCATCATTATTATTATTATTATTATTATTATTATTATTATTATTATTATTATTATTATTATTATTATTATTATTATTATTATTATTATTATTATTTCTATTATTATTATTATTATTATTATTATTATTATTATTATTATTATTATTATTATTATTATTATTATTTAGCGCCCGAGGTATTTATGATCCCTCAGGCTTTAAAATCATTAATAAAAGCTTTGTTGTTCTGGAGTTAACGGTCATCCTCATCGGTCAGTTGTGCAAAAGTGCCTCGAAATGCAACGGCATTAAACTTATTATTATTATTACTATTATTATTATTGTTATTATTATTGTTATTATTATTATTATTTTAATACCCGAGGTATCAATGATCCCTCAGGTTTCAAATATTAATAAGAAATTTTGACTCTGGAGTGGCCATCCGAGTCAAGATCAGGGAGAACAAAAGTGCTGTGAAAGGCAACAGCATTGAAGCGCTGAATAATGATAGACAGGCGCTGGAACAAGTAACTGGTTATTATTATTGTTATTATTATTATTATTATTGTTATTATTATTATTGTTATTATTATTATTATTATTATGATTATTATTATTGCTATTTTTATTATTGCTACTATTATTATTATTATTGTTATTATTAGGTCTGTGGTGTGCGTTATAATTAGCATCAAAAATATGAGTGTGATTATAACTTCGAATTAGCATTATTTTAATTGTTGTGTGGAAGTTATAATAATAGCATCATTACGACTATTAGTGTCATATTATTGTTATTATTAAGCATGCCATTCTAGTTCTTATTATTCTTATCCCGATGTGCATATTGTAGAAATCGCGTTTTTGGCGACTGATCAAACCAAATTTTAAATACGGCCTGCATGTTTCAATAATTATTGGCAACAATAATTTTTTATAATCCAACCTTCAGTGTAG
>OX457052.1:38326456-38481456 GCA_949752735.1 Lumbricus terrestris
TCAGTTTATCTCTTGAGTTCTTGCGCTAGAGCAGATGCATCTACCGTAAACAAACAATTAACCATCGTGCTTGCCAAAGTACACAAGCTTCTATTTCGCTTTCTTCAGAACGCTGTATTTACCTTAGGCTAAATTATGAAGAAAAGAACGCAATGTTATGAAGAAATGTCAGATAAGGCAACGCATTGAGTTAATTAATTTAGGAAGATTCTACCCAGGGTCGTGTTTAACATAGGTCCATTCGGTGCAGTGATTCTACCGTACCTCGTCAAAGGCAGACCACCTGCACAACTTGCACAAAAATTCCTTGTGCTAAGACAAATCTTTTTCAAAACATGTAGACCTAACTATGAGAGACTATAATATTTAATGCTTGTTGCAGAAGCTACCAGAAAAACAATAATAATGATTATGTCATGTAACCTGAGTGACCTCAGTGACCTGTGGGGCGCGGTGGTGTAGTGGTGGCGTCGTTGCCTTGAAGCCGGAAGGTTCGAGGTTCGAATCCACCTCAAGGCGCCTGCGTAAGGACCTTGGGCAAGTCCTTCACTCACAATTGCTCAGCGCTTCGGCGTGAAACTTTGATGCAGTGTCCGCTCTGCATTCGGATGCGCCTCTGAGTAGTGAGATCTTGAAGGGGCGCTATAACAATACAAACAAACAAACAAATAGAAAACCGCAATACCAGGAACTTAATCCACTAATCAGCGCTTAGTGCGGGGTGGGTGGCATTGGATAACACAACGGCATGATGATTAACGGAACCGAGTTCGATTCCCGAAGTCCATGTATAGGATAGGCCTAGACGTGCTTTGTTGTCTGCAATAATCGCACCCTTGCATTGCACGCTGTCTGTTCTGTAAGTAGTTAAGATTGATGCTAAAAAAGATTTCTGTATGGTGAATAATCATCATCATCATCACCATCGTTTTCATCACCATCATCACAATGATCATCATCATCGTCGTCGTCGTCGTCGTAATCATTATCGTCATCATCATCGTCATCATCATCACCACCACCACTATCATCATCATCATCATCATCATCATCATCATCATCATCATCATCATCATCATCATCATCACCACCACCACCACCACCACTATCATCATCATTAGCATCATCATCATCATCATCATCATCATCATCATCATCGTCATCATCGTCATCATCATCATCGTCATCATCATCATCATCATCATCACCACCATCATCATCATCATCATCAGCAGCAGCAGCAGCAGCATCATCATCATCATCCTAATCATCAACATCATCTTCATTCCATTTCTGTTTTGACAATTTCTGCGCTCCAAGATGCACACGTGAACGAATTTATTATTGTTGCTATTCATAAAATCATTACTATTACCTACTGCTGTTATTGTTGTACAACTACAATAACAACGGCAACTACAACCACGAATACTGGTTAGAAACATGAGTTAGTTAGTGAACGTATAAATGCAAATGTATTATTTACAGCGTTGTACTACACGGATATGCAAGCCACAGGATGATTAATTCAGAAATAAATCTGTTGTTGTGTTTTGACAATAATAACTCAAGAGAACGTCGCAAGAGAACGACTTTGTTGTGCAGGTGTTCTGTTCTCTCTGTCGGAGAACGTTCAATATAATGTCTTCAGTAACCGACTATTCTTCTTCCTTATCTGACGTCTCCTCGTTATATTCTGCCCTTTAAGTACCATAGTTTATACGTTAAGTCAAACACAAAGTCTTCTAAGTCCGAAATTACAGCTTATTTTCATTGATAAGCGCAAGAACAGATGGTTTGTGTATGGCAGTGTTTTAGTGTTTCAAGCAAAAACGACGTAGAAATAACCTGAATGTCCAATCAATAACGAGTCGTATGAAGTCTCTTTTATAATAACAGCCATGCAGTCTTCCGCCACAAGTAAACCGTTCTGCGAGCCACGGAAAGACGGACATTCCTGGCGAAGAAGAATCGTCAGAAGCAACGAAGACGACATCGCTGTAAAGCACACCGGTTAGACTGTCATAATAGGTCTAGACCACGAATAGGCCTAACTAATGCTGCAATCAGATTATTGCTACTGGTATTTATACACTCTATTTTTTACTACTAATTCCGCTTTTGCCGCGGTCCGCTCTTACTACTTCTCCGACTCCTATCACTCTTACTCTTACTTAAACTAATATTACAACAGCAGCTGCTATTACTCCTACCATCATAACCACAACTACCCCTACTACCACTACCCCTATTACTACAATTAGGCCTACTGCTTCTATTCTTCTATTGCATGTGGTACTATCCCTAGTCAATGGCTTATCTAGAAATGCAGTTACTAAAGGCAAAATGATGAGAACAATTATTATTCTTTATATGACTGCTGAAATCTGGCACTATTTAGGTTATCTGTAAGCTAATAATTATTATTGTTAGCGAATGTTTTTGTATTTTTATCTTTGAACTCGCAGCTGGAAACAACATTTGGACGATGGCGCTGAGAAAAGTGTCTGGCTGCGTTTTGTTGGCAGCATGTTTGTCTGCGATGACAGGTGCTTTCAACTATGACAGAGGTGCAACGTGGAGCGCATCCGAATCACAAGGGGAGTCCAGGAGCAACGGTGAGTAAGCAAATGAGTGAATTAGTGACAGAGAGAGGGTGGATTAGTGAGCAGGCGAGTGAATAGATGAATGAGTTAGGGAGTGTGTGATTTGGAGTGCGAGTTGGTGAGTCAGCAGTGTTTCATTGAGTGAAGTAATGAGTGAATTACATGTCTGAGTGAGTTTATAAAGTGAGTATGTGAACGAGTGAGTGCATGAGTATGTGAGTTAGGGATAGACTGATTTAGTGTGTGAGCGGGTGAATAAGTGAGTCAGTCAATATTTGAATGGCTGAAGGAGTGAGTGACTTATTGAGTCAACAAGTGAGTCAGTTAGTGTGTAAATGAGTGTGTGAGTGGATGATCTATAGTCTGCGACTGGGTGGGTGGATGTGTGGGTGCATGGATGAATATGGGTGCGTGATTGCACGGGTGTGTGTCAGGTTCAGTCGGTCTGTCAATCAATCGTTGATAGAGATACTGAGTTAGTCAGTGAATAAATGATTGAGCAATGCCCTGTAGAATAACCTTTGTCCTCTTTTATGTATACTGATATATATTATTATGTATTATGTATTATTAGCTTTCAGTTTGTGTTATCTGTGAATGTTGATTGTAGAAGACGATGTGAAAATGGAACACAATATTGTCGCGACGATTGTCATCCATGAGGAACAGAAGTTTATGAAAGCTAGAGCCATGGAACCGAATCACGATTGTAGCTGCGCAGACCTCGTCTGCAATTGCTGTCATAGACTTAGCGTTCCAAGTGTCGATTGCAAGTACCCAGCAACAGTCTACATGCAAACAATTCATTGCGAAACTTTATATGATACCCTTCTATAAAGCGGTGCGCCGCCTTCGCTGCCTCGCGGGCTAATTGGTTATAATTGTAGATGAATGGCTGTTTCGTGTGTGGTATCATTACGCTATGAATCCATCTTTTTCCTGGTTTGGGATGGGTACCACATGCTGTAGCCGAGTTAAACTGTCCTCTGGTGTTGATGTAACTTATAAGTGTTGTCTCTAACCAAAAGACAATGTCATGCTTTCTATATTATCTGTATTGTTTACAGACGAAGTCGTTTATTGTGGCTGGACCAAGGTTTGTGACGAGATTTTCAAACGCCTTTAGGACTACAATCGTGTAGATGGAATACCGACTTCTAAGAATCTGTATTCGCTTAGTCCCTTTGCAATATTGATTCATGCTATAAGCTTACGGGTCAAATAAATTATGTAGGCCTATGGCATTCCGCAAAAGAGATCCATTTCCTTTATCGAACGCATCACGTTCTTTTCAAGAGAGACTTGACGCTTCGAATTGTCAGATTCCTTGTCCTCAAGTCCGATAACATTGAATGTCAATACCTCTCTAATGGAACTATTCATACTACAATGTGTGGAAAAAATCTTTCTTATCTAGTTCCTATTGATTCAGGTCGATTATCTTTTAGCTTGTGAGTGATGTTTATGAGATTCTGTTGACTAGGTTGCCTGAGGTTGACGTATCGTCCAAAAACTAAGACTGCAGTTGCGGATGTGAAATTCGGAAGTCGCGCTGTCTTCGACAAGGAATTCCATGGTGGGTATTATTGACTCAGTAAGACTTAGGTCGACGTCTTAAGCGTTTTCGCGCTTTCTAGTTTTACCATACGATTTTTTCATTTTACAATTATTAGATTCAACATACGGGAACTGAAAGTGATTGTAAATGAGTAAACAAGTTGTAGGCCTGTAAAGCCCTGTATTCTTTATTACATCATTTACTGACGCAATAAACAATGTTTTAATACATGACAGTAATAGCCAGAAGTTAAGGATGCAAATACAGCAGAAGTTGAATGGAGTGATTAAAATAATAGTGCCAAACAAGTCATTTATACAGCATCCTGGCGATTAACTCCTTGCCAACCAGAGATTCGCAGCGTCGCATCTTTAGATAAAATGGGTTCAGTAGGCCTACGGTGGCTTAGACAACGGGGTTTAGGGTCACCCCCCCCAATGGCTTAGGGAAGAGTGTCTAAAAAATTATTTATCCACTAAAATAAGAAAAACAAAACAATTGTTTTCTAGTAGCAATTATTTATCTTACATTATTCCATTTTTAACTTATTCCCTTTTTATTTACTGCAATTATGCTGTTGGGTTGGTGTCAGGAAGTGCATCCGGCCACGCCATAACCCCCACCCTCAAAGATTCCTGGCTACGCCATTAGCTCAGTGACTTTTCTCTTTAGCACCTTGACGAAAAATTAACGTGCATTGGTTTCCAGTCACGTTTCGCGTTCACTGCTTTTTATAGTGCTACAGTATTGATTGTCATTGTGTTGATTGATCAATGGCTTCTCAGAACTTAAATGTAATGTAATGTAAATCTTCGAGAATTTCTCAGCGCCCACAAAAGCCACGTCAGGAAGACCAGCTTAGACTTAGACCTCGTTCGGAAAGAGTCTAAGGCAAAGGCTTCTGTAGCGCCAACGTCCCAACTTTCAAGGCACCAATCACTAATGAGCAGCAATATTATTGAAGTCTAAATCTAGAAGCCAATTATAGAGCTATTGAAGACCGAAAGATGTACCGATTGGATGGGAAATCTTGAAATCGTCTTTACGCATTAAGTTGTTAAAAGGAAGGGGTTGTAAAAACAAGGTTTGCGGCAATTCGAAATAAGTTATATTTGCTAGACGAAGCCTAAAAATATTAGGTTTTTTATCAAATGTAGCCTAATTTAAGTAGGGCCTAAAATAAATGCCCATTGCCCAAGTAGGCCAAAACGTCTACAACAAGCAATTTACTCAAATTTTTCTCCTTTTATCAACGGCATCACTCATAGTCTGATTAGTATAGGCTAGTCTGTTAAAGGCCTCACTGAGTGGACCTAACGCAACATTCTTCAGCTAAACAAACTCGGCCTGACTAGCAATACAATTCATGCAAGAATTTTAACACAGAACACTGATGAGAAAGTGTTGAATAAGAAATATTGCGGGCGATAGAACTTACTTGGAATTCATCCAAGGAAAGTTCTATCTTAAGTCACTATTGCTCGCAGTAGGCCTAGTAGGTTACTGGCTCTGATTGGTCCAGAACAGACTCGAATTTAGCAGTAGGCCTAGATAAGTTTAGGATACGTTGATTTGATTTTCTTCTGATTGACTTACTTATCGACACAGGCTTAAATTTATAGTTTTAGTGTCAATGCCGCCTACGTTTATCTTCTATGACGGGACGTTAAAGGCATCTCTAGAGTTCTTCAAGTTCCGAGTAACCTCTAACACCTTCACAGGATGCATCAAAATTGCTATCTACGGTTTTGGCAGCAAGGCCACAACGTACAACCTTGGATGTTTCGAATTCAAAATTCCCAAATATTCTATGCGTTTCCCGTTTTCCGACAATCGACTCGAAAACTTCGATAATGCAGTGGAAATGGATCCTCAGATGATAACAGAAGATTTCTATTACAGCAATCTGGTACACAACCATAACGTATTGGAAATTAATGACAAAATTGCAACAGAACATTTTTATGAAAGTAATGTGGTAGACCACGATGACGTAATGGAAATGAATCCTGAAATGCCCACAGAAGATTTCTATAGAAGTGATCTGAAAGACCAAGATAACTCAATGGAAATGGATCCTGAAATGACAACAGATAAATCATCTGTTGTAAGCGATCTAAGAGATAACGTCTATGTAAGCGATCTAAGAGATAACGATAACTCAATGGAAAAGGATTCTGAAATGATGGCAGAAGAATCCGATGAAAGTGATCTGGAAGACAACGATAACTCAATGGAAATTAAACCTGATTTTATGACAACAGAAGAATCCGATGAAAGTGATCTGAAAGATAACGTTAACTCAATGGAAATGGATACTGAAATGGCAACAGAAGAATCCGATGAAAGTGATCTGAAAGATAACGTTAACTCAATGGAAAAGGATTCTGAAATGATGGCAGAAGAATCCGATGAAAGTGATCTGAAAGATAACGTTAACTCAATGGAAATGGATCCTGAAATGATGGCAGAAGAATCCGATGAAAGTGATCTGAAAGACAACGATAACTCAATGGAAATTAAACCTGATTTTATGACAACAGAAGAATCCGATGAAAGTGATCTGGAAGATAGCGATAACTTAATGGAAATGGATCCTGAAATGACAGCAGAAGAATCCGATGAAAGTGATCTGAAAGATAACGATAACGTAATGGAAATGGATCCTGAAATGACATCAGAAGAATCCGATGAAAGTGATCATGATTTCTGACGACAGTTCGAGATTTAAAACCATGCGCTTCCTACTCAATTTGATGATAACTACTTAGATATTTTCCAGCAAGACGTTCTCCTCTTGTTGACTTGAGTGACTTTATTTGACCAATCATATCAGAATATAATAAATATTCATGATGTTCAACTGCAGCGTTTATCGGCCTATTTGGCAATGAATTGTTCTAAACAACACTACTTTTAAGTCGATGTAGATGCAACAAATTCTATTATTTTTGCAGCATTCAGAATCACATATTATTCGCTTGTTACTATTGATTTTTCCCTTCCTATACATTCTCTTCCTCTCGATTTGCCCTATGTGAAAAGTGCGAATGGATGAACCAGCTGGTCTGTGGATCAGAAATAAGCTTACTTGTCTGAAGTGCTGATTTATCCCAAACACTTAAAACGCGCTTAAAGTGTAGAGCAGAGCTGATTTGCCCCGAACACTATCTAATGGGAACGCCATTGTCAGCACGTTTGCCCCTTCCAGCATTTGTTTGTAAGTTCTAGTGGCACGGGACCTGCAACTGTTTTTAACTTAAGCAACTTGCTAGTAGACCTAAGTCATTTTTAGGTGCAACAATCACATTATTGTTCGCCAATCGTGTCTGTTCACGGATTTATATTACTAAAATTGTCACCTCGTTGGCCTTCTTAAGGTTCGTCTATCTCACCTACATTCTACAGTCTGAGCTCAGCGCTTCTGTAGCAGTGCTAGACTGATAATCCGTATTTTTTTATTCTCCCACATAATATCTGCCTTTCACAACTTACCATCTACGCTGGCTTCCTCTCTCTGCCCGTACAAAACAATTCATAGTTCTTGTTTTGGTTCGTAAGTCTGATGTGTGTCTTGCACTGCAATGTTATTGGATCTCATACTTCGCATGTTCTCTGCCATTTCGATGCGGCGTCCTCTTACATGTTGATCCTCTGATCGGCTTGAACTCTTTGTTCCTGCGTCAGGACAACCAGGCTCAATCCAGATGTTTTGTCTGCTTTGGTCCATCTCTATGGAATGGACTTTCACCATCTGTTGGCTCTGTTTTTCTCTGTTAGTCTTACTTCGTCTTTCTCTCGCCTCAGATCAACAGTACTGCATTTTCTCTCGATGTATGTCCCACTGATAGCGCTTCTGAAAGGTTTTCCTGATAGAAGTGCTTTATAATTATTATCATAGACCAGTGATTCCCAACATGTGTGCCGCGGCACACTAGTGTGCCGCGAGAAGTTTGCACGTGTGCCGCGGGAAAATTCTCGCGTTCTACGACTTCAAAATTTACACAACAACCTTCATCAGATACGCAAAAATTTCTGCGCCCTACATATGTATAGAAGTCAGTTATGATTTTGGCTGTTCCGAAATTAACTTTTCAAAGCCTGTCGGCCGTCTCCCGCCTCCCAAGACCACGTCCAAGCCCAAGCCCAAGCCCAAGTCCAAGTTCAAGGGGTAACTGGTAGACATCGACAATGCAGTCGAAATGAATCCTCTTGGCCTGCATAACGCAAAAACATTCCTATGAAAATTGTGATGATGTTATTAAATGGCAAAACGGTATCCCGCTGAATTCTAAGACTTCTGTCTACTCTAGATCTGCTCTGGATGTGTGTCTTATTAAATCAGCTATTGCTTCAGATCTTGCTTAATCAACGTGTTTTATATGGCCATTCACGTTCGAGTAAAAAATGCATGATGCGCAACAACGGTGTTAATTTGTGGCTCAAAGTATTGTATTGTTTTTGTATAATATTGTATTGCATATGAGTGTTACGTAGCCAGGAATTTTTCATGGGGGTTCACCTGGTCGGGTGCCCTTTCTGAAACCAACCCAACAGTATTGCAGTAAATAAAAAGGGAATAAAGTAACAAAGGGAATAAAGTAAGAAAAACATTCGTTACTACAAGCAATTGTTTTGTTTTTTTGGTTATGTGAGAATTTATTGGGCACCACTTACACTACCAGCTATTCAGAGGCGCTATCGGCGTGACAGCCCCGAGCAAATAGGACAATTAATACCTTAAGCAGCGAAGGGCTGAAGATGACGCTACAGTATGATCTTACTTCGGATAGCGGGAAGGAACATCATAAGGACGTAGAATGGCAAAGGCGCGATTATGGGCCATGATAGTCCCTGCCCGGGGAACTAGGAGATCAGGTCGATCAGATGACCTGAGAGGGCGGGAAGATACTGCTGAGACGGGTTTGAACATAAAATCACAAAGGTATTTAGGAGCTTGTCCATTTTGAGTTCTTGAATCTCGAGAAACCACTACCTTGATTTGGATGCGAGAGGCAATTATAGGAAACCAGTGTAGAACCTCAGCCATAGTTATAGGCAGAAATGTGGGAGTATAGCCATTAGCCATGGGTTACAAAAGCGTTTCAGCCGCTTGTAAACACCGATTCCTCTCATTTCAAAAGTTTGATGAAGATGATAGGCTGTCATTGGTCGAACTAAAACTTCAACCGGTTGAATTTTCAACAACGATGCAATACAGTTCGCACTAAGTTAACTGCATACATAGATCTATTTATCTCAATCGGATCAGATCAAAATGTTATCGTCAACCTGAATTTAATATAAATTTACACGGCACGTGGCAATGTTCGGAAAAATACATGCATACGTTCATGCACACATAATTATATCTATGGAATTTCTATAGCGCCCTTCGAGATGAGTAGACTACTCAGAGGCGCTCCGTCCCAGGCCCGCCGAAAGAGGAACGACTTGAGTAGTAGGCGTGTATTGAAAGTGCCAGTGACCTCACAGGAGAGAATGGGGCAGGTCAGAGGGAAGACCATTCGAAAGCAAATGAACAACCGGTCAAGAAAGTCGTAGGCCTACATGAATAGGCCTAAGCTTACAAAATGTGCAAAAATATCCACGTGCATACAAACATCGCCTAGTCATGTTCATATAAATACATGCATAATTACACATACCTAGGTCTAGGATTACCTTTTTCGTGGTTATTGATATTGCATTAATTAAGACCAACAACACGCTACAGCTTTATGACATAGAAACCAAAAATAGAGCATACGTTTCCTGGGCAAACCGAAAGGATAGGCCTAAGTCTTAAATTTTAATGGAGATGACATCAAAGAATTGTCCGACATAGAGAGATTTAAGGGCTTAAAGTGTGGCTGGACGGTCATGGACGGCGTTCATGCACTAATTTTAAAATCTGGACACCGTCCTGCCACTTATTGGTCAGCACTGCCTGGAAAGTTAAGGGGCGCCCAGGCACTTATTTTGGAAAGGCAAGGGGCGTCCAGGCACTTATTCTGGAAAGGTAAGGGGTGTCCAGTCACTTGTTCTGGAAAGGTAAGGGGCGTCCAGGCACTTATTCTGGAAAGGCAAGGGGCGTCCAGGCACTTATTCTGGAAAGGTAAGGGGCGTCCAGGCACTTATTCTGGAAAGGTAAGGGGCGTCCAGGCACTTATTCTGGAAAGGTAAGGGGCGTCCAGGCACTTATTCTGGAAAGGTAAGGGGCGTCCAGGCACTTATTCTGGAAAGGTAAGGGGCGTCCAGGCACTTATTCTGGAAAGGTAAGGGGTGTCCAGTCACTTGTTCTGGAAAGGTAAGGGGCGTCCAGGCACTTATTCTGGAAAGGTAAGGGGCGTCCAGGCACTTATTCTGGAAAGGTAAGGGGCGTCCAGGCACTTATTCTGGAAAGGTAAGGGGTGTCCAGTCACTTGTTCTGGAAAGGTAAGGGGCGTCCAGGCACTTATTCTGGAAAGGCAAGGGGCGTCCAGGCACTTATTCTGGAAAGGTAAGGGGCGTCCAGGCACTTATTCTGGAAAGGTAAGGGGCGTCCAGGCACTTATTCTGGAAAGGTAAGGGGCGTCCAGGCACTTATTCTGGAAAGGTAAGGGGCGTCCAGGCACTTATTCTGGAAAGGTAAGGGGCATCCAGGCACTTATTCTGGAAAGGTAAGGGGTGTCCAGTCACTTGTTCTGGAAAGGTAAGGGGCGTCCAGGCACTTATTCTGGAAAGGTAAGGGGCGTCCAGGCACTTATTCTGGAAAGGTAAGGGGCGTCCAGGCACTTATTCTGGAAAGGTAAGGGGTGTCCAAGCACTTTTTTCCCACACATTAAGCACTGGACAGAATCAGTCATTGAATATCGCAATCCTTCAAACCAACGTCTATAAGGAAACCCGAAAAGCAGTGCTGTCCATCTTAAAACTGAGACTAACAGTCGCCTTTTCCTTATTTTTTACAGTTTACATTGAGAGTTACATCATGATACTAATAATCTTTTCTCTAATGAAGCGCCTGCAGGACCTACTGCGCTTTACATTTACAAATTATGCAGTAAAATCTTAATAATATTAAACTTAACTACTAACAGAACAGACAGCTTTGTAATAATTACAAGGCGCTAATAGCAGCATACAAAGCATATCCGCCAAACTTGGGCTCGAACTCGCTACCTCTCACTCTCTACGCCAGCGTGTTATCCATCGAGCTACCGCCCCCCCCAACTATCAAGTGAACAGGTGTAATCGCAGGCAAATCGATCCAGCTGAGCGGTTGGTTCACTGTTTGGCTTCGAAGGAGAAAGTTTACAATAATAAATGACTTTATTAGTCAACTATTATCTTATCTTTTTTAATAACGAAATTTAAATAGCAGACTTCAAAATACTGATACGCGCAAGAATGGATAATTTTGTACGCGATTCGAGCAAACGACGAATAAGATAATCACTGGACTAATCAATCACGAGAGTTTGAATTCCCTTATATAGGCTACCGACCAGTTCCCCCATCGCAATTAGACCGATCTACGAGCCACGGGAAGACGGGCATCACCTGACGAAGTTGAATCAGCAGAAACAACGAGGAAGACATCGCTTTGAAGAACTCGCAGCTGAAGTAAATATACTTGGTTTTTATTAGGCGAGGAAGGAATCGCTTTGAAGCAGCATATATACTCGAAGCTCAAGTAAATATAAGTTATTTGGTTTTATTAGGCAACCGTATAAATATTGTTATAATGCTTGGAGGCCCTCGACTCTGGTCAATTCGCAAATGACTGATCGGGTGAGATACTTCGTCGCAGCTTGACGTATGAATGTACAGAGTGCGCCATAAAAAGTAACCCCGTAAGGTTTTTTGCCCTTATCTTGGCTAGAAGTAAGAATTTCAAAATGAAATTTTACAGGCATAAAGACAATTCATATTTACACATAATGGTCAGATTTCATCAAAATATTTCAAACAGAACAAAAGTATCTTAATGATGCTGAGTCATAGCAAAGGACTATCAGTGTCGCCCCAATCCTTTCTTCAGGCTTGGGAATGGCACTTCCAGAGCACAAGCAGAATTAGGCGTTATTCGAATTCATGGTATAGTGGGAAAGCCGATACTAAATTTACAGGCAAATCTTTCTTTTTAAATTTTATTGTATTTTATCTGACCATTATTTTTTAAATTTGGAGGGAGAATGAGGAAGAGGAAGACCTAGAACGGCATGGTTAGACAACATCTTGAGACGATGGCGGAATGACATGACATTATTTTGTAAAGCGCTTCTCGCAGCAAAAGTCTGTCATTCCATCGGAGCGTCGTTCGAGTGACTGAACCACAGGTCCACTCGACGATGTGAATGTCCGATGCGAACGACTTGTCGTGGCGAGAACGTTTTAGCCGACTCTCGAAGTGAGACGTCGAGAGTCGACGACCAAGTGTGCAAGAGCAACATTACCTCCGCCATTGGAAATCCAGAATTTGCATAACAGATGATTAGTGCCTGCCAGTGCCAGTCCCAAACCTGGGAGAAGGAGAAGGGCGTCACTAATCCTCCTCGTTATCACACAGCCAGGCAAAATTAAAAATCAACAACCAGTGCCTTTCAGAAGTAATCCCAGTGCATGCGCCGTCGAGAGAAAAGTCAGGTTTTGAGGCGAGAGAAAGATGCGGAAATACCACCAGAGCGAACTGATGGTAGAAGTCCATTCCGTAGGGAGGAACCTTTGCAGACAAATGACCTGGATTGAGCCATGGCAGTCCTGACGCGAGGAACAAATTGGTCAAACCGATCAGAGGATCTAAGAGTCTTCTGGTCGCTTTGTTCCCCGCGTTTGAAATTAATTACTGCGCAGAATTAATCTTGCGCTACACGTAGTCAGTATAACGATTTGCCAGTGGACATTGTTTCTAAAGGAATGTGATTGCATTTTAACTTACAGCTGAAACGTCACTTGGAAAGATGGCGCTTGCAAAAGTCCTTGGCTTGCTTTTGATGGTATTATCATTCATCGCATTGCATGTAGATGCAGGAACCGAGGACGATAACGATAACAAAGAAGTGGGCAACCCAACGGACACGGAAGTGGACCACGGCTTGCCAGGTTAGTCCACGAGTAACGCCGAGTTAGCAAGTGAAGGCGTTAGTGCCTCAGTGAGGTTTATTTATTGTGAGTGTGTGTGAGCTAGCGAGTGCGTACGTGCGTGAGTGGGTGAGTGAGTGAGTGAGTGCGTGAGTGTGGGTGAGTGAGTGAGCGCGTGAGTGAGTGAGTGAACGAACGAGTGAATGAGTGAGTTGTTAATTGAGTGAGTGAGCAGGTGAATGGTTGAGTGGGTTAGTGTGGAGCGAGTGAGCTTCAGTAGATCTACTAACTCGGTCACTATAGAACATCTGCCGACTCCTTTGGAACCTTGGGTGCGACTGACTCAGAGATAAAGTTCAGTGGGTGCCGCGTACCCAGCAGAATTCGGACCTTATTTTTTTTAAATGCAGTAAACTCCTGTTATCACACTTTATTTCTTACAACGTATGGAGCTGATGTTCAACAACTCATTCATTGTTGCAATTTATTATATAAACACACACACACACACACACAGAGAGAGAAACACTAGTCGCCACCTGAGCAGTGTGCACTCAACTTGTGACTGACTGGCAGATAGACTGTCCACCACCTGTCAGTGAGTCACTGATTGAATGATTGAGTTTGTGCGCAAATGATTGAGTGATGACGTCCCAGCGAATAATCGTGTTCAGCTTTTCCGTGATGCTATTGTTAGAATTTTAGTTTGCCTTTGTAAACTTTGCTCTTTGCTTCTCTCTCTCTCTCTCTCTCTCTCTCTCTCTCTCTCTCTCTCTCTCTCTCTCTCTCTCTCTCTCTCTCTCTCTCTCTCTCTCTCTCTCCTCTGCTCTGCTATCACCTTCTGTCCGTTTCACAGTGCAGCTGGTTGATGAAAACTTGTTCACTTTGGAGTCCTAGCCCCAAAATGTGAATGCTTTAACTTCAATGTAATAATTATTTCGAAGAATTAGTAGCTCAGATATTTAAAAATTCTGTAAATCGGTCATCCATTATGAAAAATGGATGCTATAGGGGGTCAGAGGCCAAATCTGCGATGGCCGTATTGATGAATCTTTCTCTCACGAAATATTCGAAGTGTGTTCCAGATCTCATGCTTGATTTACTAAGTAAACAATTCGTCCATTGTTTGCACCACGGCAATATAATATTCCTGCCAGTCTCTCGTCTTCCTTAGCTCGTCACAGATTTTGAAGGGACTCTGTGTACTGCGAACCTTCTGAACAGTTCACCCTACTAGAGACACATTCAAATGTTCAATGCGTTTAGAGAACAGAATAAGACAGAAACATGTTTAGATTGATATCAATGTTAAATGCGTTTAAAGAACAGAACAAGCATGTTTAGTTTGATATCATTTGCTGTTAATATAAGTTTAGGAATTTTCAGCAGCATCATACATAATGTGCTATTTTTTAGAAGGACAAATCGAATTGGAACACCTTCTCGTCGCGTTTGCAGCTCTTATAGAGCCGCAGATTTTTTCCGCTGAAAAGATGTGCGAATGCACGGGCCTCACCTGCAAATGTTGTCAGAGTAGGCCTAATAAGGATAATGTTAAGACCGAATGCAAGTATCCAATCTATTCTTACTTCATTTCGAACCTATACTTAGCGCCCTTCTATGAATCCACTATGCATTGGGGTGGAGATGACTGCAGCTCAGCTGCTTCTCGTGCACGTCCCAAACCCGGAATTTGGGAGGAGGTTATGTCGGACTGTACCGACGTATAACTACGCTACGGGTCGCTAATATTATTTTATTTAATTTTTGATCGATTATGAGGTTTCAGGGATCTGATATATTTGTTTTATTTCTGTATTTTTGAGCTGCCTTGTGTGACCTATATTTTAATGTTGATTTGCGCTTGACACGGGTCACAGCGACCGCTGACGTAGGCAGCAGTCGTTGCTGTTTCATTAATTGGTATATGTTCACACGCTCTCAGCGATCGTCGGTCGCTGTCTTCAAAGGCCGCGCCGCTTGCAGTCGATGAGGGTAATTAAACTTTCGCACGCTCTCTGAGGTGGTCTGACGATCAGAGTGAGCGAGGAATACAGCCAGCCAGACAAGCACAGGCAGGGACACGGATTGAGAAGGAAACACCGTTGGCGTGTGGGTCTGTGTACGTGCGTTTTCGCAAGGTTAAACTGGTGCACTTGTGGTCTACGTGACTGACGGCAGATCGCGCTTTTCAGAAGGAGAGATAGAAGGAGAAAGACAGTGAGCTATAGACAGACGCGGAGATACACAGGAGAGGTCGCAGCTGGCAGCTAATTCTTGCCGCCTTGAAACAGCTGCGTTGCTGCTGGGTTTGCGCGCGCGGCTCACTTGCTGGTCATGCGCAGAAAGGGGGACGCTCTCCTTGTCAGGCAGTAATAAAAGAGCAGCGCGACGCTGAGAGGCTCAGTTGCGCACAGGATCTCAGGGCGGTCGGATGTATTGCGGCGGTTGGTAGTTTTAGGCTCGATCAAGTTGGTGAAGCATGGCCAGGATAAGCGCCTGCTTGCACTAGTTGCGCATACACGGATTCTGTCGGCGATTCATTCTCTCTCGACATGGAGTCGATTAAATAAGAGAGTTAGTTTGTTGCGAGAAATACATCAGCGTCGCTGCAAGTTTTGTCTTCGCTCTCGCTTCGGATATATTCCTGGATTACTAATTCAAGGCCTCTCTTCGCCCTGTCACACGGAGTGATTTATCGTGGGCTTCGAATCGTCAGCGCTCTGCTCTCGTTCTCTGAAATTGTGTTGCGAAGCGTTTGTTCGTATGGTTGCCTAAGGGCGTCTTTCTCAAACGGCTTGGATAAATAGCCGAAATTGTTGTTCATTGCGAGAAATCAGCATCGGATTTAGCTGATCTTTTCGGGCGTTTCAAACTCGACGCCTTTCTGTGTGTTTCGTCGCATATCTTGGATATCGTCTTCGTCGCTGTTCTTCGCACACGATCGGCTTTGTCCCTTGTCTTCGGACATAAGGTACGCTTTATTGGGGAATTAATACGATCGGTTATTTAGACATTTTGGGCTGAACTGAAATTGGCTGTGGGACTTGAGAGTCAATCGGGATTTAATTCAGGCATACTCCGGTTGATAGGTGTTTGCATTGAATTGTTGCATTTGATTTTCATTGAATGTCTTTACCAAGGGTAGGAACTGATAATTGAACTTACTGACTTTTATGTTTGATTGCTTTGAACATAATTGATGTCAATTGAAGATTCAATTGAGTGGGAATAATAATAAGAAATATTAACTAAACTTCTGACTTTGATTATTGATGGCTTTGAATGTGACGGATGTGGATTGAATGCTTGATTTGTTAATAAGAATAACTACTTCGTTCACTGCTAGCGATATTGACTGTGAGCTATAAAGATAGGAGTCATTTCTATAGCGCTATGGAGGAGTCTAGGCCAGTCACCCCTGCTCAGCCTTCACGGCCCCCTTCCTCGATGGAGATATTGCTCGAAGCAATACAGACTAATGCTAAGTCAACTCATGAGGCTATGACTTCTATACAGTCGTCTTTGCAACTGAATGCCAGAGAGACGCAAGAGGCGATTGCCACGGTGGAGTTTAATGTCCTGGCAGTGCAATCAAATGTTAGCGATGCTATTTCCTCAGTGCAATCAAATGTAAGAGAGGAGATAAGAGAAGAGATCTCGGCTGTAAGAGATAATGTCAGGGAAGCGCTGACGGAAATGGTATCACGATTGGAAAGGCTAGAGGCGTCGCCGGTACCCAAGCCTGCTGTGGATTTGAACCCTGGTTACCTCACCGCTATTACCACTGCGGACGCGCCATACCACTCGACCATCGGCCTGGAGGAAACTTTGGGTGCTAGGCCTAAAGATTTCACGCAACCTGGTATATTGCGGAGAAGTGATAGATTGGCTGGTAGGCCGCCAATTTCATATAGGGAGTACGGTAGTCGAAAAGACTGGCCGCCTTTCCTGGGTTGGGATTCGAACCCTGAAGTCACCTCCTCCTGTCCTCCCTCTATCTCTAGAGCTCGTCCACAGCAGCACGCGGTCCCATCGAGCGAAGATCCGGAAGTGGCGACTCCGGGGATGCCGATAGGGGCGGGCGTTACAATTGGTCTCAGCCAGTGGGGTCAAATTAGTTCTAGAGATTTTGGTGATGATAGGTTAGAAGAAGAAACTGACTATGCTAGAACAGGCGAAATGGCAATGTCTTTTGAAAGAAGGAAGGAAAGGGAATTTGCTGATAATGTGGAAATAATGTCTGATGATGGTAGTGTAGACGTTGAGATCAGCAAGATAATGGAATCTAGACCTAAAACTGTTAAAATAATTGATAACAGAATGCATGCAGCACAGCAACCGGAGTTTAGAAATTTTGAAGTGAATAAACCGATCGCTAATAAATTGTCACGGGAGGGGGGTGATAAGGTCAACCCAGTCCCTTTGGCCTCTTCGTCCCTTCCTCTCGTCGAGTATCCTCGACCGGATCCACAATGGAGGCTGCAAGCGCCGCTCGCACACGTCGATCAACAAAGAGTGGAAATGGCACCGAGTCGGGTCGACTTTACACAACCAGCGTCGGTAATGCCGACCTATCAGTCAATGCCTGACTGCGTCCTCGACGGTCGTGCAACGTCGACCATGGTTGGTCGAGACTACGCTCGACCCGACCTTCCTCCTGGACCAGCGGCGATGGCAACGGTCGACTGGATGCAACCATACGCTCGACCCGATCATTCAAACATGCCGTGGAGGTATGCTCCGACTTACACTCCGAGCGCTTTCTACGGTAGCAGCGACAACCGGGTTTGGGTTGACCCGCTTCGCTGTCCCGACTCGTTTCGACCAAGCGACGCCGTCTTTCCTCGGTGGCCAACGGTCGTGGAATCGGCGAGGATGAGTTCGTGCCTCGGCGCGCAAAACTTCGGATTTAGCCGTGATGCCGAACTACCGCGATGTCAGGCGGTAATGAAGTCGACACCTCTGGAGAGAAATGAAACGACGGCCGATAATAAAGCGACGTCTGCGGTTGGTGAAACGAACGCACTGGCGCCTACCTACGTTTCGGTCGGTCCTATCAAAATTGTCCCGACGACCACCGTCGCAACGCAAACGACCGGCGACTGGGAGCTACCGTCGATCAGTTCAAAGGGAACAGTCAAGGAACTTGAACCGACCGCGTCTGCAACAGCTAAAGAGGGCGAGGTTAAACAGTCATCGACTTCTCCTCCTAAGCCAACGCAATTCCTGAAACTCGGGTCTTTTAGCGGAAAGACGGACGTTGAAACATTCTTACGAAAATTCTCCGTGTGCGCCAGGAATAACAGATGGACGGACGAGGAGAGATTGAACCAATTAGTAGTCTCATTGGTTGAACCGGCGACTCATTTGCTGAGCGAGTCGAACGCAGATAGCCTGGACACTTGGACGGCTCTGGTCCAGCGACTTCGTGAACGATACGGCAACGCTGAACAACAAGCCCTGTTCCAAACGCAGCTAAGCACCAGGAAACAGAAAGTCGACGAGGACATGGGCGTCCTGGTGGACGACATCCGACGTCTCTCCACGCGAGCCTATCCGGGTTCCTCGACGGCTCACAGCGAAGCAATTGCTGTTCGGGCATTCCTGGATGCCCTGAGAGATAGAACGCTTGCTCTGAAAATCCGAGAGCGAGAACCGAGATCCCTCGACGAAGCATACAAGGTGGCAATGCGATTGGACGGCTATCAGAAAGCAGAGGCCGGCGGCCATGAACAACAAGACCGACGACACGGCCGTGTCAACGCAATTAAAGAACAGGAAGAAGAGTCGAAAGTAAAGGATCTGGAACGGCGGATGGAGCAAATGAGGAGACAAGTGGAGCGACTAGAGAAGAAGGAGCGACAACCAGTGTCGGCGCCACAACCCAGATACAACAATCGTGGACCCGGAAGAGGTCAGAATGAATCAGCTAGAAATGAAGGATCGAACAACAATGGAGGTTATGGACAGGGAGCTCCGCGATGTTACCTGTGTCATCAGTTCGGACATTTTAGCGCGAACTGTAGGCGTCGACCACGTATGGAGATGGAAACGGAAGCAAGAACTGATGTGCGGCGATGCTATGAGTGTTCAGCAACCGACCACCTGGTGCGCAATTGTCCCCAGCGACAAGCGGCCGAAGCAGAAGCCAATGAGGTTCTGAATGGACCGGCAAATGTTTACCATGTACAAGGCAGCACGAATGCGTATTTGGCTCTGAAGATCCATGGTAAGGACGTGTTGGCCTTGGTAGATACCGGAAGCGAAATGTCACTGGTACCTGCATCCCTGGTGAGACGGAAAAATATGACGGCGTCGAAACAACTGCTAACCGCGGCAAATGGTACAGCTATAGAGGTACTTGGAGAGACAGTCCTTCGATGTCGTGCAGCCGACTGCAAGTTCGATGTTCCCTGTTTAGTAACGGCTCAAGTCAGTGAGTTGATTCTTGGACTCGGGTGGTTGACAGAACAACGGGCTCATCTAAGCATTCCGGATAAAACGATAGTACTACAAGGCCGCTCATTTCCTTTGGTAAGTCAAGACCGGAGGGGAATTTGTCGAAGGATAGCCGCCGCGCAGCACGTGAATGTTCCCGCACTGTCGGAAGTGGACGTCGAGGTGTATGCCATACTTCCAGACCTGAGACCGACCAAAACTCAATGGGCGACGCCGCCACACGTGTTGGCATCTGGACTCGTAATCGCCGGAACGCTTCTACCGGAACGGGCGATCGACCTGACAATCAGAGTGTTGAATCCGACCCACAAGATGATTAAATTGTCGAAAGGAATGCAATGTGCCCTGGAAGAAGTTACAGTAGCCGGAGCTGACCAGGACAGCAAGCCCGCTGCAGGCTGCGCCATGGTGAGGGAAGACAAGGACCATGTCAACTCACAAGATGCAGAGGTAATTCTGAGGCCGTTATGGTCGAACATCGCTGAAGACGTTCCCCTTGAGGTACAACAGAGACTACGTGAAATCCTGATGGATCGTCGCGCCGCCTTTTCTCTTGGTGAATGGGATCTGGGATTCACCGACATTCTACGACATGAGATCGACACGGGTAGCGAAACCCCCGTTCGTCAGCCGCTGCGACGACAACCGCTTTCGCTACTCCCTGTCATAGACGAACAAGTGCAGGCTATGTTGGATCAAGGACTGATCGAACCGTCACTGTCGCCTTGGGCAAGCAACGTTGTCATGGTCCAGAAACGAGACGGGACCCCTCGCTTTTGTGTCGACTATAGAGCGGTGAACGCCAAGACGCGCAAGGACGCCTACCCGCTTCCGCTGATCAGCGAGAGCCTGGACGCCCTCGGCGAAGCGAAATGGTTCAGTACCTTCGATCTCCGGGCCGGTTATCATCAGTTGGCTGTTCATCCAAGGGATAAACACAAGACTGCCTTCGTCACCCGACGCGGAAGCTTTCAATTCAAAGTACTTCCGTTCGGGCTCTGCAATTCTCCGGCTTCGTTTGGCCGGATGATGAATCTGGTCATGGCGGGGTTAAACTTCGAGATCTGTTTAATCTACCTTGACGATATCATCGTCTTCGCCAGCGATCTGGAAACCCATTTGATTCGATTGGAGCAAGTTCTCGTTCGCCTGGAGGGAGTTAATCTAAAACTGAAGCCATCCAAGTGCAAACTACTACAGAAAAAGGTGTTGTTCCTAGGTCACGTGGTCAGCGAACACGGAGTAACTACAGACCCGGAAAAGATTCAAGCCGTCCGTGACTGGCCCGCGCCGCGGAAAGTCAAGGATGTTCGAGCATTTCTGGGTTTATGTTCCTACTATCGCAAGTTCGTACCGAGTTTCGCTCAAATAGCCCGGCCACTGCACCAAATGACTAAGAAGGGATACAAGTTTGACTGGTCTGGTCCATGTGAAAACGCGTTCCAAAAGCTAAAGAACTGCTTAACAGAATCCCCCATCTTGGCGCTTCCCAACGATACTGGGATGTACATACTGGATACGGATGCATCCGGGGAGTCCATTGGGGCGGTCTTATCTCAGATGCAGGAATCGCAAGAAAGGGTCATCTGTTACGGGAGCAGAGTGTGTTCTGTGGCGGAACAAAATTATGACGTGACAAGGAGGGAATTGCTGGCGGTAATCAACTTTCTCAAAGCGTTCAGACCATATCTTCTTGGACGGAAATTTATCCTACGAACGGACCACTCAGCGCTCCAATGGCTCCGCAAGACACCATTGCCTATTGGACAGCAGGCACGGTGGCTCTCAGTCATGGAGGAATTTGAATTTGACATACAACATCGGTCCGGTGCCGCGCACCAAAATGCTGATGCGCTGTCTCGAAGGCCAAACCAAGTCAACGTCATCCAAGAACGACGCCTACCATCTCAGCCTGCCTCGACTGAAATGACGGATTGGGATCCGGTGGTCTTAGCAGAAGAACAACGGCAAGATCCGGATCTAAACTGGATTTTGCAATGGATGACGAAATCAACCGAGATGCCAACCGGGGAGGAGATACGGAGTTGTAGTGCCATGACTAAGACGTTGATTCATCAATGGCCTCAGTTAACTGTCAGAAATGGACTATTGCATCGAGCTTGGTTGAACTCTGATGGTGAGACTGTTCGCTACCAGTTAATACCTCCCGTCGGACGGCGAGAAAGCATTATCTGTCTTGCACATGAAGGGATGTCCGGAGGACATTTGGGGGTCCGACGAACCGCGGCACAAGTACGACAGCGAGCCTATTGGCCGGGCTGGGGAGAACAAGTATACCAGCAATTGAAGCGCTGTGACAGCTGCGCCCGGTACATCCGAGGGAAACCACCCAGGCAAGGACAATTACAGAATATGGCCGTCGGAGAACCAATGGAATGTCTCGGCGTCGACATAACTGGACCACATCCAGTATCCAGTCGTGGATATCATTATATCATGACCGTGATTGATCATTACAGCCGTTGGGCGGAGGCCTACCCTATTCGCAACCAGGAAGCCGCGACCGTGGCCCGGATGTTGATGGACCAGTGGATTCCTAGATTCGGCTGCCCTAAACAGCTCCTGACCGACCAGGGCCCCTGTTTCGAGGCCGCCTTGTTCCGAGATCTATGCCGCTTGATGCAAATTGACAAAATCAGGACGTCACCTTATAAACCGAGCACGAATGGAACGGTGGAACGTCTACATCGAACCCTAAATTCCATGCTCGGCAAAGTCGTCGCACAGAATCAGAAAGACTGGGACATTCACCTGCCCTGGATTATGGGAGCGTACCGGGCCAGTCAACACGAAAGCACGGGGTTCACGCCGAACAAACTTTTCCTTGGAAGAGAGACGTGCCTCCCAATCGATCTGGTACTTGGGGATTGTAACCAGAACAATGCCCAGCTGTCGGTGAACGATTACATCCAGAAAAGAACGGAGGAAATGCGAGACGTGTTCCAGTTGGCTCGGGAATGCATGCAAAAACAGGCCGTCCGCCGTGCTTTCCGGTATGATCTACGAGTCAAAAAGCCGTCGTTCACGAAAGGACAGTGGGTGTACTATTACTATCCCCGGAAGTACACTCGGATCAAGGATAAATGGGCTAAGTGGTTCTGTGGTCCTTACCGTATCATGGAGCAAGTGAGTCCGGTCTTGTTCCGGATCCAGAAGTCCGCCAGATCACAAGCGCTGCTGGTGTACGTCGACAAATTAAAGCCGTACCTGGGTGAACCTCCGTCAGGTTGGACCGAACCCGACCTACAACCGCAGGAACCAATCGAGTTTCCGGGGACTGAGGATACTAACGACGCTCCTGAGGAATTAGCGAGACCCCGCCGCGTCATCAAGAGGCCGGCCAGGTACTGTTCCTAATGACCGCATAATGGCGGCCATTTTGAATACAGGGAGATGCCTGTAACACTGGTTTGGTTTGTTTTTGATGAATACATTTTTGATTTACATGTGGAAGGCTTTACATGTGTGTGTTACTGTGTAAATAACTGAATTTTTACATCGTATGTTGTGCATTCAGATATGTATTGCATTTGCAATGAAGCGATGGACGATTTTATTATTGCCTCTGCTGTAGACAGAAAACTGGACTGTCATTGCCTGCATTGCGCTATATAAATATTGGTTTTACCTGTTGATGTATATATAAGGTTGCCTATTTTAGTTAAGGCCATTGATGATGATTATGTGACCTTGAACTTAGACTTGCAGTGGAATTAACCATGATGATGTGATTATATGATATTATGACCTGCGGTGAAATAGTAGGCCTATATGTTTCTGAGTTAATGCTCGGAGGTGAAATTTGCATTAGGCCTATATTCCGCTTTATCTATAGTCTGTTTAATTAAAAATAATTTAAAGAAATTTGCACAGTTAAATTTTAAAGCTCCTAATTTCCGTGCATAGAATTTTTATATGCGTATAATTGTATAGATGCATAATAATTAAGGCGCTACATAAGTGTTTGGTAGGCCCACATAGCGTTTATGTACACATTAAGTGTATAGATGCATTTTTGATGAGTTAAAAGGCGCTAAGTAAATGGTTAATCGACCCATGTAGCACTTGACTGCATCTTGAGGGATTAGGCCTATATATATATAGTTTACCTTGGGGTTAAGCATATAGGCTTACTATTCGGAAGTTCGGCAAAATTTGTCAGCCCTGTATATATATTAATAACATGCCACGATTAAAATTGCAGGCCTAAGAGTTTTAGCAATGGAAATACGCAGGAGACATAAGTGATAAGTTACCTACGCTGTGTAATCTGTTTTGCACTAGTTTTGCTGTTTTGCCTGACTCCAGCCTGCATTGGAATTATATGGTTAAACTGGTTGCCTAATAATATTTATTAGGACTAGGCATAAAATAATTAGGATCCTTTTTGTGTATAATGAAAAAGGCTGGCCGTTCAATTTCCTATTTGAGCTATAGGCAAAACGTGCCATGTAAGGTTTATCGATAATTCTAGCTTAGAAAGGTTTTGCTAATTTTTGTTGATTGACCTAGTGTTGAGGCCTAATTTGCTGTGCATGGACTAATTTTGGGCCGGGTTAGTACAACTGCCGGTCGTTCCCACGACTGCTACAGCTGAAATTGTAGAGAGAGGGGGAGAACGACGGCGACACAATAAAGGCGATCGCGCTCGTCCTTGGCCCTGATTTATCAGTGCATATAACGTCACTTTGGATGGCCAGATTATTGATTGTTTGAACGTAAGGAAATCAGCGGAGATATAACCTTATATTTGATTTGTTGCATAGGACTGTAATATACAGTTTTAATGCATAGATTTTATCCTAATGTTTAGAAGAGCTTAATTAGGATTATTTTCACTTTGTGCAGAGACAACGCGACCTCTGTCGTACGATGCACATGGGCCCACATGTATAGAGATGATGTTCAATTGCCTAATTCTCACAGCCAGACGCACGCTGTAGATGCACTGCGTGGGGGGGAATAGAGACACAGGAGTCGACGCATCAAAGAGCGGCGATTAATTAGCAATCGTTGTTTCCCAGGCGCGTGGGTGGTCCCGTTAGTCTCCGCTGCATCACTGATAGAATGAAGGAAAGATAATAGGCCCTGATGCCATGTAATGATGCTAAGGATTTGTAGTGGACTAAAGACAGACTAAAATAGCCTAACTATAGATTTGTGCGTAAAAAGTAGGCTTAGTTTTGAAATCATGATGGTCTCTTTAATAGGCTATATATGATTTTATGGTTACGCTATATCGTGAAAGATGATTACACGAAGTGTAGCCTGTATTTTAGCGTTAATTGCAGTATATTAAGTTGACCTAGTTAAGCTTTTGATTGTTATTATTCTGTGCATTGTGTGCCTATATAATAATATTTGGTTTGCCGGAACCGAGGCATGCTAGAAGAATAGGCCTACACTGTAATGTTACGCTGGACTATTTATAAGCTAGTTTCTGTGCATAATAGGTGGCAATTTTAATAATTACGTAGGCCTACTGAAAAATATTATGAAGAGAGCGGCTTATTAAGCTGAAGTTAGGCTTAGTGTTTTGCGGTAAGCTTTGATGGGGAGCCTACGGACAGTTATAGTGAGCATTGGCCTTTGGAGACTTAAGCTGTGTGTGTAGTCTCAGGTAATTTGCTATGATAGCACCGTTGTTAATGGGATTAGAGACTTAGGTTTAACTGCTTAGATGAGTCTTTAAATGTAGAGGTTTGCCTACAGTGAAATGCCTAAAGAAGTCTCGATGGTAAAGGCCATGGGTGGCCTATTAATCAGATGACCTTTTTGTAAAGGTAACGAAGGTCTAGTGGTTTTTGTGGCTGTCCCGTGGGTTCTTAAGTCAATGCTTGCCGTGGAGGACTTTGTGCTTAACTAAACTCAAGGAGACCTATATATAGAATTGCTTTTGAGCTTTACTGAACTATTAGCGATGGAGCTATATAATTATAATAATAATAAATGTTTCTTTCGCTGGAACTGACATTTAACGCTAAAATGTGAACTTTCTGATGCTTACGTTGAGGACTGTTCGTTGCATATATTTTTTAATTCTTGCATTTGAATCATTGATGTAAAAATTGGAGTATGGCCTTACTAACATTTCAGGATCCATTTTTCCAATTAAAAGGATCCTGAAATCAGGGAGGGCCGAGAATAGTGTACCGACGTATAACTACGCTACGGGTCGCTAATATTATTTTATTTAATTTTTGATCGATTATGAGGTTTCAGGGATCTGATATATTTGTTTTATTTCTGTATTTTTGAGCTGCCTTGTGTGACCTATATTTTAATGTTGATTTGCGCTTGACACGGGTCACAGCGACCGCTGACGTAGGCAGCAGTCGTTGCTGTTTCATTAATTGGTATATGTTCACACGCTCTCAGCGATCGTCGGTCGCTGTCTTCAAAGGCCGCGCCGCTTGCAGTCGATGAGGGTAATTAAACTTTCGCACGCTCTCTGAGGTGGTCTGACGATCAGAGTGAGCGAGGAATACAGCCAGCCAGACAAGCACAGGCAGGGACACGGATTGAGAAGGAAACACCGTTGGCGTGTGGGTCTGTGTACGTGCGTTTTCGCAAGGTTAAACTGGTGCACTTGTGGTCTACGTGACTGACGGCAGATCGCGCTTTTCAGAAGGAGAGATAGAAGGAGAAAGACAGTGAGCTATAGACAGACGCGGAGATACACAGGAGAGGTCGCAGCTGGCAGCTAATTCTTGCCGCCTTGAAACAGCTGCGTTGCTGCTGGGTTTGCGCGCGCGGCTCACTTGCTGGTCATGCGCAGAAAGGGGGACGCTCTCCTTGTCAGGCAGTAATAAAAGAGCAGCGCGACGCTGAGAGGCTCAGTTGCGCACAGGATCTCAGGGCGGTCGGATGTATTGCGGCGGTTGGTAGTTTTAGGCTCGATCAAGTTGGTGAAGCATGGCCAGGATAAGCGCCTGCTTGCACTAGTTGCGCATACACGGATTCTGTCGGCGATTCATTCTCTCTCGACATGGAGTCGATTAAATAAGAGAGTTAGTTTGTTGCGAGAAATACATCAGCGTCGCTGCAAGTTTTGTCTTCGCTCTCGCTTCGGATATATTCCTGGATTACTAATTCAAGGCCTCTCTTCGCCCTGTCACACGGAGTGATTTATCGTGGGCTTCGAATCGTCAGCGCTCTGCTCTCGTTCTCTGAAATTGTGTTGCGAAGCGTTTGTTCGTATGGTTGCCTAAGGGCGTCTTTCTCAAACGGCTTGGATAAATAGCCGAAATTGTTGTTCATTGCGAGAAATCAGCATCGGATTTAGCTGATCTTTTCGGGCGTTTCAAACTCGACGCCTTTCTGTGTGTTTCGTCGCATATCTTGGATATCGTCTTCGTCGCTGTTCTTCGCACACGATCGGCTTTGTCCCTTGTCTTCGGACATAAGGTACGCTTTATTGGGGAATTAATACGATCGGTTATTTAGACATTTTGGGCTGAACTGAAATTGGCTGTGGGACTTGAGAGTCAATCGGGATTTAATTCAGGCATACTCCGGTTGATAGGTGTTTGCATTGAATTGTTGCATTTGATTTTCATTGAATGTCTTTACCAAGGGTAGGAACTGATAATTGAACTTACTGACTTTTATGTTTGATTGCTTTGAACATAATTGATGTCAATTGAAGATTCAATTGAGTGGGAATAATAATAAGAAATATTAACTAAACTTCTGACTTTGATTATTGATGGCTTTGAATGTGACGGATGTGGATTGAATGCTTGATTTGTTAATAAGAATAACTACTTCGTTCACTGCTAGCGATATTGACTGTGAGCTATAAAGATAGGAGTCATTTCTATAGCGCTATGGAGGAGTCTAGGCCAGTCACCCCTGCTCAGCCTTCACGGCCCCCTTCCTCGATGGAGATATTGCTCGAAGCAATACAGACTAATGCTAAGTCAACTCATGAGGCTATGACTTCTATACAGTCGTCTTTGCAACTGAATGCCAGAGAGACGCAAGAGGCGATTGCCACGGTGGAGTTTAATGTCCTGGCAGTGCAATCAAATGTTAGCGATGCTATTTCCTCAGTGCAATCAAATGTAAGAGAGGAGATAAGAGAAGAGATCTCGGCTGTAAGAGATAATGTCAGGGAAGCGCTGACGGAAATGGTATCACGATTGGAAAGGCTAGAGGCGTCGCCGGTACCCAAGCCTGCTGTGGATTTGAACCCTGGTTACCTCACCGCTATTACCACTGCGGACGCGCCATACCACTCGACCATCGGCCTGGAGGAAACTTTGGGTGCTAGGCCTAAAGATTTCACGCAACCTGGTATATTGCGGAGAAGTGATAGATTGGCTGGTAGGCCGCCAATTTCATATAGGGAGTACGGTAGTCGAAAAGACTGGCCGCCTTTCCTGGGTTGGGATTCGAACCCTGAAGTCACCTCCTCCTGTCCTCCCTCTATCTCTAGAGCTCGTCCACAGCAGCACGCGGTCCCATCGAGCGAAGATCCGGAAGTGGCGACTCCGGGGATGCCGATAGGGGCGGGCGTTACAGGACAGTAGCCTATAATTATTATAGCAAATATGAATAAAATCGGATTCAATGCAAAACAAATGCCCCTAGGCCTACCTCCTGGGCCCGTATGCACATGAGGGTATAACTCGTATATTTGGCTTAAATCTGGCCTATACAGGAATACTGGGTTATTTCCGTATGCACGGCTTGAGATTAGCGAATAAAACTAGGTATAACGTTATTCCAATTCCGAGGAAGGAGTACGCCGGCTACTCCCATTGTGAACAATAGACGGCCGACGTTAGCTGGACAGCGCGAACAATAGGCAGCCGTCGACATTTCCCTGTGGCCCGTCTTTAGGTCTGAATCTGTTTACCCCACGCTGCACCGACCGCATATAAATATCTTTCACGCATGCGCGCTCAGCTATAACCCATTGAATTGGGGGGAAGAGCAAGCGTCATGCATCGTCGGGTGCAAGGAATGTGTAGATTAGTTATTCTCGTTGCTATTTTTTCTCGTGCATATGGATACATTCCAATGACTATATAGGGAATTGCAAAGCAGCGTTTAGGCACTATATGTGATTATCTTATGCTGTGTCCTGTGCATACCAGCCCTGAAGTGCGGAGGGGCGATGCTGCTTACTGAATTGCGTGAAGCATAGCTACAAGTTTGCTTGCATTATGTTGCATAGGTCCTACTTATGGAATGGACTACCCCTTCAGTTCGCTCTGATAGTGTTTCGTCATCAATCGTCCCAAAGCCTGATTTTTCTTTCGGAGTTTCACGCACTGTGAGTGTTTCTGAAAGGCTCTTTCTGCGAGAAGCGCTTTATAAATGGTCAGATTCAATACAAGACATACGAACTGACAGAATGATTCCTGTATGGACAGGCAGCTTAATTGAACTGTAGTGAGAACGGTATCGAACAAACAAAACTACAGGTGATCTACCCATGGTTAATTTTGACAGAGGGTCCTAAAAGTATGCCCGTCCAAAACAACCCCCTGATGGGTACAGTATGTCACAAGGCAGATGATTAGGATATGAATCCAATTTTATTCAGGTTTAAGTATTGACGCTTCAAGTGCCGTAGTTATTCTTATGTTCAGCTATTGTTATCGAAAACTTCTAGACACAGCGGCATCTTGTAAAAAAGAGCTTGATCAATTGGAATAAAATTTTGTGTAGAACTAGTGGAACAATTATTCTCGGGTGTTGATGAAAGATGGATGTTGTATCTCTAGCCAGTATGGCAGTCATGTAGGCTAATTAATATCCAGACGATGCCCTCATCGTTTCAGCTGGAGCCACATTTTGACGAGAGACCTTGTAACATAGGACGATAAATCTCGAATATTTTGAACGAGTATTTGCTGGTTCTTTCACATTATTTTGATTCATGCTATTGTGATCCGTGTAATCGTGCCATTTACAGCTATAACGAGATTCACCTTTTCTCTTTTTCTAACGTATTGCGCAGTTTCCACATGAGCTATGAATCTTTCATTGACTGATTGTTTCACTTTAAATCCAAAATTGCAATCTCGATTAAACGAAGCATAGTATTCATTATTACTTCCCATTGTACAACCATTTCTGTCTGATAATTAATTATAGGTCGCGTCGATTCGTAGGAATTTTCTTTAAAACTTTGGAAAAGATGAAAATCGCAAGAAAAAGACCTTGTTGTGCATGTGACCTGTGTTTTGTGAATGGAAAAGTTGAAAAGAAGACTTCAATAAACGATTGCATCGCCTTGTCTGACATCACTTCATAACAATGTATTGGTCAAGTTACTTAGATCATCCGTTAGTAAGTCTAGCAGAAAGTTTCGGAAACTGTAATTACAGCTTGTTTACCGTGGAAGGCAGGATAATGCATAGTTTGTATAGGATCTACGGCAGGTGTTTTCGAGTCAACAATAAAAACGCAGGTCTTTTTGGGCCGTCTGGTCAATAACGAGCCGTGTCAATAAAAATATTATTGTCAAAAAAACCTTTCCTACAAACCTCGAAAACGATCCCTGACCATCCACATAAATTTCCTGTTCCCATTGGCAAAATTTTACAACACATTAATAATAATAATAATAATAATAATAATAATAATAATAATAATAATAATAATAATAATAATAATAATAATAATAAAAATAATAATAATAATAATAATAATAATAATAATAATAATAATAATAATAATCGCGACCATGTCTGGTCGCGATTTTATTGTTGATCTAGGTCATCGGCTGTCTGCCGCCACGGGCGACCCTCAGGAAACTAAATATCTGTTTCAGCTAAATAAAGTCTGTCCATTTGTACACAGCGCTACAACGCAATAGCGTTTAGAGGGACATTTATGCATGACACCGTGGACGAGGAATAGATGTTAGAATAGGAACTTGTCTGTTTTGCAATAAAGGAAGTTGTTTTTATAATAATAATAATAATCATGATGATAATAATAATAATAATAATAATAATAATAATAATAATAATAATAATAATAATAATAAAAATAACAAACAATAACAAAAATAATAATAATAATAAAAATAATAATAATAATAATAAAAAGAGGCACTTTTATGCACGACACAGGGGACGAGGACGAAGAACCATAGAAGCGATACTTTTTCTTCGGGACTTTTGTTACATTAGGGTCGTGTACCTATTTTGCAATAAAGGAAATTGTTTATAATAATAAAAATAATAATAATAGTAATAATAATAATAACAATAATGATAATAATAATAATAATAATAATAATAATAATGTAGCGATTGTATAACTACGCTACAGGTTTCTGGTCGATAATATTATTATATTATCATTTTTATTTAATTTCTGATCGATTATGGGGTTTCAGGGATCTGAGATATTTGTTTTATTTCTGTATTTTTGAGTTGCCTTTCGTGACCTAGATTTTAATGTTGATTTGCGCTTGACACAGGTCACAGCGACCGCTGACGTAGGCAGCAGTCGTTGCCGTTTCATTAATTGGTATATTTTCACACGCTCTCAGCGATCGTCGGTCGCTGTCTTCAAAGGCCGCGCCGCTTGCAGTCGATGAGGGTAATTAAACTTTCGCACGCTCTCTGAGGTGGTCTGATGATCAGAGTGAGCGAGGAATACAGCCAGACAGACAAGCACAGGCAGGGACACGGATTGAGAAGGAAACACCGTTGGCGTGTGGGTCTGTGTACGTGTGTTTTCTCAAGGTTGAACTGGTGCATTTGATGCCTACGTGATCAGCGGCAGATGGCGCTTTTCCGAAGGAGAGATAGAAGGAGAAAGACAGTGAGCTACAGACAGACGCGGAGATACACAGGAGAGGTCGCAGCTGGCAGCTAATTCTTGCCGCCTTGAAACAGCTGCGTTGCTGCTGGGTTTGCGCGCGCGGCTCGCTTGCTGGTCATGCGCAGAAAGGGGGACGCTCTCCTTGTCAGGCAGTAATAAAAGAGCAGCGCGACGCTGAGAGGCTCAGTTGCGCACAGGATCTCAGGGCGGTCGGATGTATTGCGGCGGTTGGTAGTTTTAGGCTCGATCAAGTTGGTGAAGCATGGCCAGGATAAGCGCCTGCTTGCACTAGTTGCGCATACAAGAATTCTGTTGGCGATTCATTCTCTCTCGACATGGAGTCGAATTATTAAGAGAGTTAGTTTGTTGCGAGAAATATATCAGCGTTGTTGCGAGTTTTGCCTTCGCTTTCGCATTGGATCTACTCCTGGATTAATCGGTCAAGGCCTCTCTTCGCCCTGTCACACGGAGTGATTTATCGTGGGCTTCGAATCGTCAGCGCTCTGCTCTCGTTCTTCGAAATTGTGTTGCGAAGCGTTTGTTCGTATTATTTGCCTAAGGGCGTCTTTCTCAAACGGCTTGGATACATAGCCGAAATTGTTGTTCATTGCGTGAAATCAGCAACGGATTTAGCTGATCTTTTCGGGCGTTTCAAACTCGACGCCTTTCTGTGTGTTTCGTCGCATCTTGGATATCGTCTTCGTCGCTGTTCTTCGCACACGATCGGCTTTGTCCCTTGTCTTCGGACATAAGGTACGCTTTATTGGGGAATTAATACGATCGGTTATTTAGATATTTTGGGCTGAACTGAAATTGGCTGTGGGACTTGAGAGTCAATCGGGATTTAATTTAGGCATACTCCGGTTGATAGGTGTTTGCATTGAATTGTTGCATTTGATTTTCATTGAATGTCTTTACAAAGGATAGGAACTGATAATTAAACTTACTGACTTTTATGTTTGATTGCTTTGAGCATAATTGATGTCAATTGAAGATTCAATTGAGTGTTAATAATAAGAAATATTAAATAAAACTACTGACTTTGATCATTGATGGCATTGAATGCAACTGACGTTGAATGAATACTTGATTGATTGTGAGCTATAAAGATAGGAGTCATTTCTATAGCGCTATGGAGGAGTCTAGGCCAGTCACTCCTGCTCAGCCTTCGAGGCCCCCGTCCTCAATGGAGATATTGCTTGAGGCAATACAGACTAACGCTAAGTCTTCACAAGAGGCTATGCAAGTGCATGCTAAGTCAACTCATGATGCTATGACTTCTATACAGTCGTCTTTGCAACTGAATGCCAGAGAGACGCAAGAGGCGATTGCCACGGTGGAGTTTAATGTCCTGGCAGTGCAATCAAATGTTAGCGATGCTATTTCCTCAGTGCAATCAAATGTTAGCGATGCTATTTCCTCAGTGCAATCAAATGTTAGCGATGCTATTTCCTCAGTGCAATTAAATGTAAGAGAAGAGATCTCGGCGGTAAGAGATAATGTCAGGGAAGCGCTGACGGAAGTTGTATCACGCTTGGAAAGATTGGAGACATCGCCGGTACCCAAGCCTGCTGTGGATTTGAACCCTGGTTACCTCACCGCTATTACCACTGCGGACGCGCCATACCACTCGACCATCGGCCTGGAAGAAACTTTGGGTGCTAGGCCTAAAGATTTCGCACACCCTGGTATATTGCGAAGAAGTGATAGATTGGCTAGTAGGCCGCCAATTTCATATAGGGAGTCCGGCAGTCGAAATAACTGGCCGCCTTTCCATCGTTGGGATTCGAACCCGGAAGTCACCTCATCCTGTCCTCCCTCTATCTCTAGAGCTCGTCCACAGCAGCACGCGGTCCCATCAGGCGAGGATCCGGAAGTGGCGACTCCGGGGAGGCCGATAGGGGCGGGCGTTACAATAATAATAATAATAATAATAATAATAATAATAATAAATCAAAATATAAATATAATATTTATAAATAAATGAAAAAATATTTGTAATTATTTTAGCAATGATGATGATTGGTTGGAAAAGAGTTTTTGCTCTACGTCGTTGTTCTTCGTAATCGCAATCTCGAAATCTATAAAGTGCCACTCGATAGACAAGCACCAAGCACCAGCTTCATCTCTAGAGCTGTGTCTACTCAGAAGGGTTGTCTAAAATAGTGGTCAGAAAGAGGCTGGAGTCCGGTTAAGCACAAGAATAGATTGCTTGTATACGGCAGATGCATCTGTTCTAGCGCAAGAACGCAGAGATAAACTGGCAATTCAATTAATAAAATATCCAATAAATCTCATTGTAAAATGAAAAAATCGTATGGTAAAACTAGGCAGCGTGAAAACGCGTAAGACGCCGACCTAAGAAGTCGAACTGCGTCAATTATACCCACCAGGGAATTCCTTGTTGAAGACAGCGCGACTTCCGAATTTCACATCCGCAACTGCAGTCTTGGATTTTGGACGATACGTCAACCTCAGGCAACCTATAGGAATAAACAATCTCACAAACATCACTCACCAGTAGCGTAGCCAGGATGTTTTCATGGGGGGTTTATGGCTGGATACCCTGTTTTTGTTGTTTTTTCTTATTTATATGGACAAATAACCTTTAAAAGAACCTTCTTCCGGAGCCAATGGGGGGGTTTAACCCCAGAAACCCCCTTGCTACGCCACTGTCACTCACATGCTAAAAGATCGTAATCGTAATCGTAATCTCCTAATTTCTAAAGCGCCACTGGAAAGCCAAGCGCGGGGCACTGGCTTATTCACGAGCGCTGCGTTGAGTTAGAGGGTTGTCCGTGAGAGTAGTCCGTGGTGGTCCGGGCCGGGTTGCCATAGAATCAGGATCAAATGCGTTGAGTCAAAAGGGTTGTCCGTAAGAGTAGTCCATGGTGGTCCGGGTCGAGGTACCGTAGGATCAGAGGGGTGGAACAGCTACTAAGGTGAGAACTTTGAAGTGAATTCGCTCTGGGATTTTCAACCAGTGAAGAGACTTGAGGATGGGGGCAGGGGCTTCTATCCCTATACATGGCGGGCGCAGCTTGCGCCCAGTGAAAAATTAGGGGGGGAAATCAGAAGACAGCCAAAATTCACGTCGGTTTTGGGGGAAGGTCGGACATGGAGGGCAGCGTTCAATGTATAGGCATCACTAGGAGGAAAATTCCCCAGAAAATACTTCCCTTCCGTATCAATTTGGACAAAATGGTAGGCCTATAGTTTTTAGCAAAATGTACTTTATACACTTTGAGTTTTTAGTTAGGCTACTATCTGCATTTTTGAATTTTTGAATTACATGAACTGCTATAACAGCTATACTATACCATAATAAAAATTTCCTATTACATGATTATAGTTATGTTTTTACTATTTTATTAAATAATACAATCATATTAAAATTGAGAGAAATAATATTAATACAAATACTATTTTGCACAACTAAATGGCTTCTCTCCAATGTTATCTTTCGAATTTCAGACAGTCAAATTTGGCCCTTGAACACTTAGTAAAGCAACATCATTATTACGTGGGCTTACAATGTAGGCCCTTCATTGTATTTTATTGTATTACATTGTGCTCTAAAAATTTATATAACGCCTCTCAAGCGCACACTGATCAGAGGCGCAAAATATGGCAGCCCAATTTTGGCAGCAATTCCTCCACTGAAATAGTAGAGTAATTTTGCCAAGAGGGCAGCTTAAAAGGCTGAAATTGCAATGCGGAAATCGCAAAAATTTCTTATGGAGAGGGGCACATTCCCTCCCCATACCAGGTCCCTTCTCGGCGCTAAACATGCTTCGGCGATCGTCTGCTGGATGCTCGTTTGTCCCCCTCCAAACAAACCTTCATTCCCACACTAGAGGAGGGCATGCGCTAGATTACATTATGTTGCATACATAGAGGAAGGCCGGTTCAGAAAAAGGGGGGAAGAAAATGGATTGCGCCCGGTTGCTTAGGGGGGATAGAAGCCCCTGGATGGGGTGATGTGATGATGTCTAGGTGTTCTGGTGACGGCTCTAGCAAGAGAATTTTGTATGAGTTGGAGGCGCTTAAGTTGTGTGGAATCAAGGTTTAAGAACAGGGAATTGCAATAGTCAAGCTTTGAGTGGACGATGGACGTAGCAATGGTGGAAGCAGTTTTGAAATCAAGCATGGGTCGGATGCGTCGGAGGTCCCGGATGTGCATGAAGCAGGAGCGCGATAGGTTAGAGATGTGGTTAGAGAAGGAGAGATGCGAATCAAACATTACACCAAGATTGCGGACCGGAACATCAGAGGTGAAGGTAAGAGATGAAGAGTTAGTCGATAGGTGTATTGAAGGGTCAGGGATTTTCTTGATTTGGTCAGGAAGGCCTAGAATAATGAACTCTGTTTTGGAGGGGTTGAGGCAGAGGAGGTTGGACGACATCCATTGAGAGATCAGATTGACCACATTGAGAAGTTCAGCAATGGAGGTGGAGAAGGAGCCTGGGGAAAAGGATATGAAGAGTTGAGTGTCGTCTGCATAAAGATGGTGGTCAACAGACGAGGATTTTATGAGATGACTTAAAGGAGTGGTGTAGAGAATGAAGAGGAGTGGACCCAGGACGGAGCCTTGAGGAACGCCGCAAGATAGTGGAAGAGGTTTCGAACAGTGACTGGAGGCTTTAACAGAGAAAGATCTGGAAGAAAATCGACCTGAATCATTAGGAACTAAATAACAAAGATTTTTTCCATCATTGTAGGGTGAATTATTCCATTGTGAGGTATGATAATTGACATTCATTGTTTTTGGACTTTAGGACAAGGAATCTGACAATCCGAAGCGTCAAGTGTCCCTTAAAAAAGCACCGTGATGCGTTCGATAAATGGAAATGAATCTCTTTTGCGGAATGACATAGCCTACATAATTCATTTGACCTGTAAGCTTATAAGCTTAGCATGAGTCAATATTGCAAATGGACCAAGCGAACACAGATTCTTAGAAGTCGGTATTCCATGTACATGACTGTAGTCCTACAAGCGTTTGAAAATCTCGTCACAAACCTTGGTCCAGCCAAATTAAACGACTTCGTCTGTACACATGTAGAATTATTATGTCTTTTTGGTTAGAGACAACACGAAGAAGTTTCATCAACACCAGAGGACAGTTTAACTCGACTACAGCATGTGGTGCCCACCCAAACCTGAAAAAAGATGGATTCATAGCGTAATATCACACACGAAACTGCCATTCAGCTGCTTACTTAGTACTTAGTCCATCCCGTGCAGATCTGCACATCGGGCAACGCATCGTCTTCATTCCTTTCTGGCCGCCGCCAGCTCCCTGGCCTCGTCCAACTACATCTCCAGGCATATGAAAATGTTGCGTTGTTTCTGTTGCAGGCATTTTTTTTACCCGGGTGGGTTGCAAGCCCACCGCAGAACCCTTCTCCTTTATCCAGGCTTGGGACAGGCTCAGACATCCCGAGATAATCTGAGGCGGAGTTACTCAGCTGCAATTACCAATAATTAGACAGCGAGGCAGCGATGGCGGCGCATCGCTTTATAGAAGGGCACCATGTAAAGCTTCGCAATTAATTGTTTACATGTAGATTGTTGCTGGGTACTTGCAATCGACACTTGGAACAGTAAGTCTACGACAGCAATTGCAGACGAGGTCTGCGCAGCTGCAATCGTGATTCGGCTCCATGGCTCTAGCCTCAAGCAACTTCTGCTCCTCATGGATCACAATCGTCGCGACAATAATATGTTCCATTTTCACATCGTCTTCTACAACCAACATTCACACTTAACATAAACAGAAATCAAATAATATATATATACAGGTATCTCAGCATAACATCATCTGGTCACCTGGTGCCGTCAGCCCTTGGAGCTCTTTCGACAGTCTTGATGTATCATCTCCAGTGTTTCCTCTCTCGTGTCGCCTCTCTTAACTCCTCCAGGCTCATGCCAGACTTTTCCTGTACCTCATTCATCCATCTCTTCCTTGGTCTTCCACGTCTTCTCCGTCCCTCACCGCATGCCGTCATCATCTCCTTTTCCAAACCGTTAGATCTCATCACATGGCCGAAGTAGCTCAATATCCTAACCAGGTGACCAGGTGACATGTATCTCAGCATAACATAGAAGAGGAGAAAGTTTATTCGACGGGACATCGCTCAATCATTTATTTACTAACCAACTTAGTCTCTCAATCAACGACTGATTGACAGACCGACTGAACCTGACACACTCGTACAATCACACATCCATAAAATACACACATGCACCCACACATCCATCCACTCAATCGCAGACTAGATCATCCACTCACACGCTCATCCACACACTGACTGACTCACTTATTGACTCAATATGTCACTCACTCCTTCAGCCAATCAAACACTGACTGACTCACTTATTCACCCACTCACACACTAAATCAGTATGTCTCTAACTCACATACTCACGCACTCACTCATTCACATACTGATCCACTTTATTAACTCACTCAGACATGTAACTCACTCACTACTTCACTCAATGAAACACTGCTGACTGACTCACTTACTCACTCACACTCCAAATCACTCACTCTCTAACTCATTTATTTATCCACTCGCCTGCTCACTAAACCACCTCTCTCTTTCACCCATACACTCATTTGCTCACTCACCGTTGCTCCTGGACTTTCCCTGTCACTCGGATGCGCTCCACGTTGCACCTCTGTCATAATTGAAAGCACTTGTCATCGCAGACAAACATGCTGCCACCAAAACGAAGCCAGACACTTTTCCCAACGCCATCTTCAGAACTTTGGTTTCAGCTGCGAGTTCAAAGAGAAAAATACAAAACATTCACCAACAGTACTCACTTACAGATAACCTATATAGTGCCAGATTTCAGCAGTCATTATAAAGAATAATTAATTAGTGTTATCATTTTGCCTTTAGTAACTGCATTTCTAGATTAACCAGAGACTAGGGATAGTACCACATGCAATAGAAGCAGTAGTTGTAGTAATAGGGCAGTGGTAGTAGTGGTGATAGTGGTTATGATGGTAGGAGTAGGCCTAATAGCAGCTGCTACTGTTGTATTGGTATCAGTAAGAGTAAGAGTAATAGGAGTGGGAGGAGTAGTAACAGTGGCAACAGCGTAATTAGTAGTAAAAAAGTAGTGTAGTTGTTCCAATAGTAATAAACTGATTGCAGCAATGGCTATTGGTGGTCTGTATGACAGTCTTGCCAACGTGCTTCAAAGCGATGTCTTCGTGATGTTTCTGACTATTCTTTTTCGTCAGGCCCTGGAATGTCCGTCTTTTCGTGGCTCGCAGAACGGTTTACTTGTGGCGGGAGACTGGCTGGTATTATAAAAGAGACTTCACAGGAATCGTTATTGGTTGGACAACCAGATTAGTTCTACGTCGTTTTTGCTTGATTCTAAAACACTGCCGTACACAAACCATCTATTCTTGCGCTTATCAATGAAAACAAGCTGTAATTTCGGACTTAGGAAAACTCTGTGTTTGACTTAACGTATAGGCTATGGTACTTAAAAGGCAGAATACAACGAGGAGACGTCAGATAAGGTAGAAGAATAGTCGGTTACTGTAGACATTATTTTGAACGTTCTCCGACAGAGAGAACAGAACACCTGCACAACAAAGTCGTTCTCTTGCGACGTTCTCTTGAGTTATTATGGTCAAAACACAACAACAGATTTATTTCTTAATTATCCGGTGGCTTGCATATCCGTGTATAACACTGTAAACAATACATTTGCATTTACACGTTCATTAACTAACTCATGTTTCTAACCAGTATTCGTAGTTGTAGTTGTCGCTGTTATTCTAGTTGTAGCAGTACAACAAGAACAGCAGAAGATAATAGTAATGATTTATGAATAGCAACAATAATAAATTCATTCACATGCGCATCTTGGAGCGCAGAAATTGCCAAAACAGAAATGGAATGAAGATGATGTTGATGATTACGATGATGATGTTGATGATGACGACGACGACGACGATGATGATGATGATGATGATGATGATGATGATGATGATGGTGGTGGTGATGATGATGATTATGATGGTGATGATGATGATGATGATGATAATGATGATGACGGCGGTGGTGATGATGATGATGATGATGACGGCGACGACGATGATGATGATCATTGTGATGATGGTGATGATAACGATGGTGATGATGATGATTAAACAATATACAGTAATTTTTTAACATCAATCTTAACTACTTACAGAACAGACAGCGTGCAATGCAAGGGTGCGATTATTGCAGACAACAAAGCTCGTCTATCCTCCCGGTAGGCCTACTTCGGGAATCGAACTGAGCTTCGTTGATCATCATGCCGGTGTGTTATCCAATGCCACCCACCCCGCACTAAGCTCTGACTAGTGGATTAAGTTCCTGGTTTTGCGGCTTTCTATTAAGCCCTATCGCTGGCCCGGAAAGTATCGTACTCTAAATACAGAAGCGTTAGTGCACGCTATAATAGGTCACTCAGGTTACAATTAATGTTTTTCTCGTAGCTTCTGCAACAAGCATATTAAGTTCTCTCATAGCTAGGTCTACACGCTTTGAAAAAGATTTGTCTGAGTGCAAGTAATTTTTTTGCAAGTTTTGCAGGTGTTCTGCGTTTGAGAATCTTCCTAAAATAATTAATTTAATGGGTTGCCTTATCTGACATTTCTTCATAACATTGCGTTCTTTAATTCATAATTTAGCCTGCATGAGGCAAATACAAAAAAGCGAAATAGAAGCTTATGTATTTTGGCAAGCACGATGGTTGATTGCTTGTATACGGTAAATGCACCTGTTCTAGCGCAAGAACGCAGAGATAAACTGACAATCGAATTAATCAAGGATGCAATGAATTCGCTTATATACGAGTCGGCTTCAATTCCAAGGAACACGTCGACAAGCAGCGGCAGGACGAACATTTCCGGACGAAGAAGGAGAATCAGCAAAGAGAACTTTAGACCGCTCCACTATCTACGGAAAGACGGACATCTCCTGAAGAAGTGGAACCAGTAGGAACAACGAGGAAGACATCGCTTTGAAGCACACGCAGCTAAAGTATATATATATATATATTTAAATAGGCGACCGTAGGCCTATAATTATTATAATGCCCAGACATTAAAATTTGGTCAATTTGCAAAGAACTGATCGGATGAGCTACTTCACCGTCGCGTCCCGTTTGGAAGTAGGTTACGCCAAGCCATTTAGGACCCCGCGCACGGACTATGTAAGCCGGAGATTTAAATCTCTTAAATTTTTGTTTGTTTGTTTGTATGTGGACTTGTTATAGCGCCCTTCACGCTCCCTACTCAGAGGCGCTCCCGACTACAGAGCGGACACTGCATCTGAGTTTCACGCCGAAGCGCTGAGCAATTGCGAGTGAAGGACTTGCCCAAGGTCCCTACGCCGCGACTTGAGGTGGATTCGAACCTGCAACCCTTCGGCTGCAAGGCGACTAACATACCCACTACACCACCGCGCCCCACAAAAAGAATCACCTCCAAGAAGCGAACGCGGTCCGCATGCTCTCTGTCACAGAGTCGTGTGAGACAAGGCCTGCGCTCTTATGATATTGCTATGTTGCCAACTGGGTACAACGGTTACTCTTTCTCTGAGAGGTTCTGCTGTTAATAGTGAAAATAGTGGTAGTTACAGTAATAACTTGACTATAAATACTACTGACATATACCAGTGCTTATATTATACCAGCTGGGGTGCCCGGCGTTGCTCTGGAAATATCGGTTTTCGCCCCAATCTCGCCCTTCCCGAGATTGGGGGTCGGGGGCAGGGTGGCCGTGGTCCTGGATGTCCTCTGTCTGGCTGGATGGTTCGTGGTGAATAGCGGCAAAACTGTTTCCGTAACTGGCGTTATCAGGGAAATATACGTGTTTCTCTCCATTCCGCTCCCAACGATGAGCGGGCAGACGCGGGTGGAAGTGGCCCTGGTCACCCTCTGCCTTTGTGCAAATGATTCTTAGTGTAAATATTAGCCTACTTCTAAATCTGACACAACATGGGGTTTGTCTATTTGACCTTTTTTAAGGTATGTGACTGCATTTGAACTTACAGTTGAAGCCTCAGTTCGAAAGATGGCGCTGGCAAAAGTCCTTGGATTGGTTTTCATGGTAGTATGCTTCATCGCACTGGCAGATGCATTCATGTATAAGAAAGAAAAGATGCCGAACAAATGGCCAGGTTAGTCCCCTCGAGTTACTGAGGCCTGCAGGTGAGTGATTCAGTGAAGGTGTTAGTGAGTGTGTTAGTGTTGAGTTTTTGATCGTGATTTGCTTAGAGCATGGGTGAGTGAGTGGGTGAGTGACTCGGTGATTGAGAGGGTTGATCTGTGAGTGGGTCAGTGCATGGTTGAGTGAGCTTCAGTCAGTCTATTAACTCAGTCACTCAATCTTTGGCGCCGACTCATTAGAAGTCTTGGATGTGAATAATCCAGATAAAAGCTCAGCGAGCCTCGCACCTTCTCACCCAGAAGAATTCGAAACTTAAATTCAACCTTTTACAGCAAATTTCTATGATCTCACTGTTTTTCGCACAACATTTTGAGTTCAAGTTCAACGCAAAGCTCCTCAATGGCGATGTAGTATATAAAAACATTTTCCAGGAGTAAACACAAGCACCATGATACAGGAGCAAAAGTCGTCGCCTGTGCATTACGCACACAACCGATGACTGACTGGTAGATAGACTGTCCACCTGTCAGAGAGTCACTGATTGGGTGAATGAGTTTGTAACTAAGTCATATTAGTAAATGATTGAGTGATGATGTCGCAGAGAATGAGCATGTTAAGTTTTCCTATTTGATAAATTTTCAATTGGCCTTTGATTATGCTCTCTACTTCTCGATTCTCTGCTCTCTCTGCTCTCTCTGCTCTCTCTCTCTCTCTCTCTTTCTGTCTCTGTCTCTGTCTCTTTCTCTGTCGGTCTGTCTGTGTGTGTCTGTGTGTGTGTGTGTCTCTCTCTCTCCTTCTGCTCGCTCTACACTGTTCTATATGGCATTATTATCTCGTCTTCCTTCGCTCATCTCAAAACCTGCCTCTTTTCAAAAAGCTCTGCCCACAGGGAGTCTTTCTGAACGGTTCAACCCACTGAAGGCACTTTAAAAATGTTTAAATACAAATCTGGGTGAATACGAAGGTTTTGGGTCTAGACAAACACGAAAATGGGAAAGAAACCAATGATTTCTCTCATGAGTTGATATGGGTTAAATACATTACAACAGCCTTCATTTGCAGAACAAAATAAAAAGAAATATGTTTATCTTAATGTCGTTTGCTTTTGTTTACATGAGTCTAAGAATTTTCAGCAGTATTAGTGTGGTTGCTTATTCTACATGTAGCAAGCGATGCGGAATTGGAGCAATTGGGCTTACTCGTCGCGATTTCAGCTCTTCTCCAGCAGAAGTCAACTCTTCCGGTTATTGTGGGACAGAGCAATGGGTGCAAGTGCACTGACTACACGTGCAAATGTTGTGTGAATATAGATATAAAAATCATCAGTACCGAATGCAAGTATCCGGCAGCAATCTATACTTATTTAATTCCGAACCTTTATTTAGCGCCCTTCTATAAAATTAATCATCTCCTCATCGAGGAGAGACTTTCTCAGACTTAGGCCAAGCAACTTCTCGTGAGGAACTGCAGAAGCGACATCCTTGGTGTGTCTCTAGAAAATAATGTGTGGCGAACAAGTGGGATGAACGAATGGAGGCAAAGTTTTAATTGTGATGAGGAAATGAACATCAGCATGAGAAACAAGTTGGTTCCCTATTTAACAACCGAACCAGAGATGACCTGACAGGGTATACAAAACAGTGAACGAAAGAGAAATAGTGGCAAAGATCGAGGAAATTCCTTAACGACCATTCAAGCGTAGCCTATGCGCCCAAGACTCGGATGCGTTTGCTTTTTACAATTTCAATTCATGATATAGGCCTATTATTTTATTATATTATATTCCTCACAAGCTACGTTCTGAGCTTCTTGGCCTTTCTCTTCCCCTGTTTCGTAAACGCCTGAAGACTATACTATTTGTTAGCGGGAGCACAAGCTTGAGTCGGGAGCGCCACTGAATCTGTGAGCGGCGCTATATAAATGTTTCAATTACAATTACAATTACAATTATTAATATGGGTCATTTTCAATAAAAAAGAGTCATAATTTATTTTTTATAGCTAATCGAGGTGTAGGATATCCATACTTTATGGTGAATGAAGCTGTTTGTTTGACACATACATTCACCTCAAATTTTAAATTTCAGTTTGTCCCAATAATTTAGCCTACTTTTAATGTTTCATATTTCTTTCTATTACACAATTTTTAAATTCTGATCTGTGTCATAGGCTACAGATTCGGATGGGATTTTGTTCAGCGTTGTAAATGATATTTTGGATATTTTATTGACTAGGTTGCTTGGCCTTGTCCTACCGTCCATCCGATTTATCTGTTACAATCGCTCTAACATTCGGGAGCATGAGTATCATCGAGAAGACATTCTCCGGTGAGTAAGCTTGCATTCACAAGACGAAGTGCGTTCTATGCGATATGACGCGGTCTAGTTTTAGCACAGGATTTCATTTTCAAATGAAACTCAACTTGCAATTGAAAAATATTTTGGAAGATGTTCCTAATAATGGCAATGCACTGTATGGCACGACGAGCTCAAGGACACAATCCGAACAAAGGTTGACTAAGTTTACCATTCTGCAGATGACGCTTAGAAAAGGAGAAGCTGGACGTGATGTGAGCTTGGCATGGCTACCATACGGAAAAAATGTTGCAAACTAATCAATTGCGTAATTATTATTTAGACATGCACACATGGGCGTAGACCTGGGCGGAGACTTGGGGGGGAGGGGCGGAAAGACGCGAGATTTTTGGACGGACGAATGGCTGAGTGTCGCCGAAAAACCTCCATCTTTTGCCGGCCAAAATTTCTGGTCGTCCCCCGAAATCTGGGAAAAATTTCTATTTTCGCCGCCAAAAAAGTTGATGACCTTTTTTTAGTCTTGACGCTCAACGATTGGGGGTACGAATGCATGGGCCGTCCCCCCCCAACGCCTCCATTGGGGGGGGGGCCGTCCCCGTAGGTCTCCGCCCATGCATGCACAGTGTTGCACACCGCACAGCTTAGTTCCCATTCAGCATTCGGGTTTTCGTAGAAATCATTCTACCGAGACGTAGGCCTATTTAGTTCGTCAATTATTAGTGTCTGATTTTTATGACGCCATGGGCATGGACCGCAGTCAGGTCACTTTTTTGCTCTACTGGACGTCAGTGAAGCTTCTGATGCCGCTGGCCAGTCGAGCTCTTCGGCAACCGGAAGCCTTTTGATTCCGCGAGCTCGCACTTCTATCAGACAGCGCATAGTCTTTTCGATGTGGGTCCCGCCATTTGGAAAGGAATGGCCCAATTAACCCTGCGATTAATGCCTCGGCTAAACTCCTCTGCTCCTACAAGTCGGTCAAAATATACTATTTTTGCTGTGGCTGGGCGATAAGCGCCTCTTGAAGGGAACTATATAAATTATCGAAATTAGACTAATACATTAAATTCAGCTAACGTAATAACTATACCCTCTGAACAATCAACATTGATTTTGTGATTAATGATGGCTAGGCAACATGCGGGTTAGTCTATAAAACTTACAGTGCTTGGATGCACCTTGTAAATGCTAAACTTATTTGGAACGCTTAATAAGCTTACCTCAACGCTATCCATAGATTGGACTCGGATGTAGCAGTATTGAGGATTGTGTAGCTTTCAATACTTATATTGCTAATCAAAATCCGCATTCATGCTTCTAGCGTCGGATCCGCCTGAGATATGCTTCGATCTGGCGTTGGCAAAGGTCTGTCTGGATTTCTACGGCTTCAAAGTTGACTCAAGAGCCTTCACCGGATGCGCCAGAATTACTTTCCACGCCTTCTTCTTTAAAGTAGCCGATATTGACATTGGCTGTTTCGAAATTAAATTCGCCAAATCTACCGTGCGTCAACTGGCTGCCAAGCACAATGGATTTCCATGGAAATGATCATTTACTCGGACGACTAAGCTTATAATACAAGAATTAAAAGCTATCGGAATTTCCACTGAATTTTAAGACTATATATAGGGCCCACTAGTCTTGATCTGCTATGGGTGTGTCTCTTTTTTAAATTAGCTCTTGCACAAGCTCTTAATTAATCTTTGAATTTAATAATTACGGTCAATCACAATTAAATAAAAGGCATGATGTTCAACCACGGTGTCAATTTGTGGCTGAAAGTGTGTTTTTAACAACGCTTAGCACATTAGAGTTACCTACATGTATACGGTATATTTCCTGACATTTCACTATCTCATGATTCCGGTAGACAAGCTGGTTGTACAACCAGAAACACTCGTTTTAAGTGTTGAGAATGGCTGGCTTCGACTGAAAACTTTCGAGTAGACACGTCATTGATAGTGATTTAGCCCGCTTTAGCATTTAGTTATGAAAATTAGGCCTATGTCTTAGACTTATAGTAGTTCGTGATCTGCAAACTGTTTCAAACCCAATCAAGTCATAGACAGACAGCCCAAGTGCAGGTGCTCTACTCTCTAGTGTCCGCAGCAATTGACTCGTGCTCTTTCTCTGGTTCAACTATACCTTGACTGTATTCAGCAGCCATATAAAACGACTGAGACAGACAGCCAGGGAGACCGACAGACAGACAGAGACAGACAGACAGAGACAAACAAAAACAAACAGAGACAGACAGAGACAGACAGAGACAGGCAGAGACAAACAGAGACAAACAGAGACAAACAGACACAGACAGACACAGACAGAGACAGACATAGAGAAAGAGAGATACAGCCAGACAGAAACAGACAGAGAGACTGAGAGACAGACAGACAAACAGACAGAGAAAGATAGAAAGAGATAGAGAGACAGACAGACAGACAGAGACAGAAACAGACAGAGAGAGAGACTGAGAGACAGACAGAGAAAGAAAGACACAAAGAGAGAGAAAGAGAGATAGGGAGAAAGAGATATAGACAGACAGACTGACATAGAAAGAATGAAAGAAGGAGAGAAAGAGAGGCAGAGAGACAGACAGAGAGAGAATGAGAGACAGACAGACATAGAAAGAAAGACAGACAGAGAGACAAAAAGAGAGAGAGGGAGAGCGAAACAATAATTATTGGGAAAAGCCTAGGGGTGGCAACCACCCCCTCCTTGGTAGCCCGAGTGTTAATAATCTTCGTCGAGTCGCAAGAAATTAAGTCCAATAAAATCCTGTTCACGTCTACATGTAGAAGTCAGACGGTTCTGTCATAGGCGCCCTTGTAGCGGTATGGCTGCGTTACGGCGCCATATAAATTGTCGTTATTATTATTATTATTATTATTTATTCATGGAGCTGCCTTTGCACGAGACGATGGCAGGCCACGACATTGACCAATCATTGCGTCCATCTCAGGGCAGGTGTCACGAAATAGAGTATACCACTATACCTCGTATTAATTGTATGTTCAAAAATGTGCATTGGACGTGGCCCCCATTAGGATTCAACAAACTTGAATTACCAACAGCAAACGACAATAATAATGTTTATATCACATTTTTTTACTGCATGTGCACGTAACAAACGCTTAAAATGTGCAAAGGCGAGGTGGGTCTTAAGATACGGTGGCAGTATTATGATAGAAAATTTGCGTGTATTAGTCCTCGGATAGATGCTTAATATGTAGTCACTTTTACTTCTAGTTATATTGAGATGCTCCACTTTGCTGAAGTAAGATGCAAAGCAAGGCGGTAGGAGGCCATTATGGAATTTATACAATGTATAGTCTCAATAGGTCGAGAACGATTTTGAATGCAGACAAAATATATGTTATACACAATATAATGTGGAGAGCTTTATTATACTGGCGGATAGGTTGTTCAATTTTAGGTGAAACCATTAATAAAAACCATTAATAATAAGTCGCGAGAGATGCTGGTTACTCGCAGTCGCATCCAGTACACTCCTGATCTGATCTCCGGAGTTCAGAGGGTCAATTCGATGAAAATCTTGGGTGTGACCTTCCGTAGTGATCTACGAGCTTCGGGGCATGTCGACGAGGTGCTTGAGGCATGCTCTCGCTCACTCTACGCCCTGAGGGTTTTGAGGACTCATGGCCTGCCTGCTGACGCCTTACACGTGGTAACGAAGGCCACAACTGTTGCCCGCCTAATGTACGCCGCCCCTGCCTGGTGGGGGTCTACTACGGAAGGAGATCGGTCGCGCTTGGATCGTTTCTTGCGCCGAATCCAGCGGATGGGATTTCTACCTCATGCCTCGCCCTCTGCTGCTGATATAGTTGAGGAATCTGACGAGCGCTTGCTCCGCGCCGTCATATGGAACAGTTGCCATGTCCTTCGCGACCAATTTCCCCAAATGACCAGTACGGTTTACAACCTTCGACCCCGACGTCATAATTTCCAGCTCCCGCACAAGGACAATATAAACTTTATTTCCAGAGTCCTCTACAAGAACGCTTACAACCATTAAATCATTCAATCTCATTAACAATGATCTTTTTAGTAAGACTTTTTAATTTCATTTTATGATGTTTGTCTCTCTTGATGTCACCATGTAACCAGGCTGCGGTGTGCCAACCTGGACGTTTTTCACGAATTAAACGAATATCAATACTTGGGAAAAGTAATGATGTCAGTACTGACAGAAAGACTAAGAGGGAAGACGGAGGAGTACATGGCAGACGAACAGGCAGGGTTCAGAAAAGATAGAAGTACGGTACAACAAATACTGACACTGAGACTGATAGGGGAAAAAGCGAGGAGAAAAAACAGCAAAATATACAACTGCTTTGTGGATTTCAGCAAGGCCTTCGACAGCATAGACCAGAGCACAACATGGGCGGCCATGGAATCGTTCGGGGTGGACAAGAGGCTGACACGCCTGCTAAAGGAAATAAACGGAAACGCGACAGCAGCAGTACGGATAGGGAGCGAAAAGGGAAACTGGTTCAAAACAAGAAGAGGCACGAGACAAGGAGACCCAATATCCCCAAGCTCCTTCATCATTCTGTTGGAAAGAGTCTTGGACAAGATAAGAGATAAAGAAGATGGGGTAGTAATAAGCGGCACAAATATCAACAACCTATGTTTCGCAGATGATATCGACTTGATCGAAAGAGACGAGGACCGGTGTGGCATGAAATCTTGTCCGGCATGAAATTGTGTCCGGCTCCGCCCACTTCCGTTGTCAGGACAGTATTTCATACGGCATACGTATGAGATATTGTCCGGCATGAAATCTTGTCCAGCATGAAATGAACACGACTTCGCCTACTTTCTTTGTTGAAACAGTATTTCCTACTATTACCATATAAATTATCAGCGTAAAATATCTTACTAACGTAATTTCAATAATATAATTTTATATGGGACGGGAAATCATGGATGTAAACAGTTGAATTATTGTTTTAATGTGCGATGCTTGTTGTTGCGACCACGATTACGCTAGTTCTATATTTAGAAAGAAATTCCCATGCGGAACGTGGCGAACTGGCGATGAGTTGAGGCCTGTGTAAATAAGTAAGATCGCTTCAAGAGCATAGAAAGAAGTTCTAAAACCTTCAAAAATTAGATTGTCCACTTATCCATTAGTTCTCGGTTCTGTTATTGGCGCCCAGTTGTTATAGCTGTAGACTTCTACGTGTGAATGTATAGTTTGCACGCTGTTGATCAACTGGGCTGCTGATACTTGAAATATGTATTCCAAGTATCAAGTAGGCCTACTGATATTAGGCATATGCTTGATTAGCTTGAAATCCTGCCATGCATGGCTACCTATCGCTACACGCATCCACTGCCTACAATCTTTACAAGATCGATCATCTTTCAGATTTCCAGAGCACTGGTGGGATCGAAAAGCCTCTATAAAACCTCTAAAAACTATGCGTCAAAGCCGCTAAACGCATCCTCATATCGATGATTAGGCCTATAATGTTCTGCTGATTTCTTCATCTTTTAATTGTTCCCAGAATTATGGCATATAGGGTAGGCTACTTCTCTTGTCCAACATCGGACGTTTACTGTGGTTGGTCCTCCCATATGGAAAGACTTTTCCGCACTAAGGGCCAAACTAGCGGCACGTTTTTCTGGTCAATTTGTCATTCTTTAAAGCATTAGGCCTATTTTCTTTTCCTTGGGATCCGCGTTTTCGTGCTGAGGCGACTATGAGAGTCATTCTTCGAGAAGCGCTATAGGCCTATAGGGTAGCCTAAATCTATGGACACGGCACGATGGTATTGCTGTTGACTGTATAATGCTCATATAGGCTAGGCCTACTACGTACAGCAGCTCTCGAGATAGGCCCTGTTAGCCTAGGCTATCTGTCTCTGAAATGTGATTATAGCCTACTCATTTTCTAACTTCACACACAATCACTTTCAAATAGCCGTTAAAATAGAATCTATTTCTTCCAATTTTAGGAAAACCTAATTTTACTTCAATCCCATAATTTTGGATGATACAGGATTTCGACAAGTAGGCCTTAATTTTAATAATATTAGTTAGGCCTAGCTATGTTATGCTTTCTATCATTGGTCTTGGTAAGCTGAACAATTATCTTGTCTATTTTGTGTCTTCCCCGGACAAGATCTCATGGTGCTATTAATACTGTAGATTGACAGTACTGTTGCTATCTGATGTCATCGATCCCGTGAACCAATGACAAGGCTTTCCGGACATTATTTCATGCCGGACAAGATCTCATGCCCCACCGGCTAGAAACAACAGTGCAAGCACTAAACGAAGAAGGAAAAAGATATGGGCTGACTATGAATTTTGAAAAAACAAAAATTCTAGTATTCGGAGAAAAGGACTATAGCAAGAAGCTAACCATTGACGGAAACCAGCTGGAAAATGTGGAAAAGTTCACATACCTCGGGAGTAACATGACGTATGACCTGGACAACAGAAAGGAAGTATGGACAAGAATAGCAAAATCTACAGCAGCGCTAAAGGCCATGGACAAGATCTGGAAAAGTAAATCGATAAAAATGGAAACAAAGAAAAAAGTGCTGCAGACATGCATCTTCAGTGTAGTACTATATGGATGCGAGTCCTGGACAATAACGAAGGAGATAGAACAAAGGCTATTGACTTTTGAAAGAAATTGCTACCGAAAGATTCTGGGAATAGACCGGACACAGAAAGTATCGAACGCAGAGCTTTACAAACGAATACGCCAGAAGGAGAACATAATGCAGAAGCTGATCGGAAGAAAGCTGAGGCTTTTTGGGCACATCTGCAGGATGAAGGTCGATAGGAAAATAAAAACGCTGATGTTTGACAGGATGGGGAGGACAAATCAAAGAGGGAGACCGCATAGGGAGTGGCTGGACGACATCACCAGGTGGGGGAGAGCATCACTACAAGAGCTAAGCCACGCGGCGATGGACAGGGTTCGATGGAGGAGCTTGATGAAGACGGCAGTATACACCTACGGGCGCTGAGCCCATGGTTCCTGATGATGATGATGATGAGGTTGTTCAAATGAGAATGTTACGCAAAAAAATTAGATCGCTAGCTCACTTATTCAAATTTTAGCGCCAATATCCGTGACGTCATCAAATTCGTGCCATGTAAACGTCCAGTCATATAGGCTGAAATGAGCATTTTACGACCATCATTGTCAATCGACACATAATTAGTAAATTAATACAAATTATCTTTTAGTATTTAATAATGTTTCCTTTACTCTTCATAACAGCTTCAAGTCGATTAGACATCGAGCCAATTAGATTTCTCAGAGTTGTCAGAGGTATCTATGTCCATGCCTTAGACTAGCCTACTTAGTCTACGAAGCCGACGTTTGGGGTTCGGGATCGGCATAAATCAAAACTAAAACAAAAATATCAATGGATACATCTCACCGGAGGACTGGCCGCCTAATTCGCCGGATTTGTCACCAATAGATAGGTTAATGTTTGGAGTATTATGGCTGCAACTGAGGTACTTGGAACGTTAGTAAATGCTGAAAAATATAAACAGGTTTTTGTGGGAAATTAAAAATGTTATTTGGGGGTCCATATCACCCCACTAATGTCGATTTATCTATTTTCTACATTTGTCTCCGCCCTCTTTACGGTGAGAAGCACTGCTTCACTTAACTGAAGAGACACGGCTTTTTACATCTGATTGAGGTTTATATTTGGAAATTTTAGGTCTGCTTTCTCCCTTTTTAAGCATAAACACTTTTAACAACGCGTTTTCCGCGGTTAAGTTTAGTCCTCTATGGTGAACAGTTAGTGAGCACTGTGCTGTGCAGAACAGGTCTCGACTATTTCTGTTAGTTGAAGGTTTCACTTCAAATTTTACATACATACGTCGTTAAATGTCACATTAGATGTGTCTGAAATGGAGTTGTCCATCTCTGAAGGCAAAAACATTGCTGCTGGCCCTGGAAACTCTTCCAGTTGGTTGAGTAGCGTAGACATAGGCAATAGATCCAATGATATTGCCGGTCTATTAAGCTTCCCAACTTTGGGGATATGGGGCCTACCAGACGCATCTTTCTGTACATTGAGTGGCACATACGATGGATCCAGCGCCTCCTCAAGGAATTGATCTATACCAATATCAGTTAATCATTAAACAAAAGGAGTGCGACAAGGGTGTAACCTTTCACCATGTCTTTTTAACATTTTAGCAGAACAAGTAATGAGGAAAGCCTTGCAGGGATTCAACAATGGATTCAGAATCGGGGGTAAAATCATTAACAACCTAAGATACGCAGATGACATTGTATTACTGACTACATCACCGGAGGAGCTACAAGAATTGGTGGGCAGGGTTGAGAGGTCTGCAAACGAGTATAGCATGAAGATTAATGCCGCAAAGACGAAGGTCATGACAAATACGGACACAGCATTGGAGATTAGAGTGATCAGTGGTAGTTTAGAGCAGGTAGACTCCTTTGTCTATCTGGGAAGCAGAGTAACGAAAGATGCAAACTGTAATGTAGAAGTAAAATCAAGGTTAGCCATGGGTACATCAGTCATGATTAAATTGACAAAGATGTGGAAGAACAAGGCAATCAGCTCCAAGACAAAAATACGACTGATGAAGGCCTTAGTGTGGCCAGTGGCAACATACGGTTGTGAGACGTGGACTCTAAAGAAGGAGGAGGAAAGAATTATACAGGCTTTCGAAAACAAATGCATTAGGAAATTACTACGTATTTCATGGACAGAAATGTTGACTAATGAACAAGTTTACAAATTAGCAGGGACAAAATGCGAGTTGTTAGGCCATGTCAAAACCAGGAAATTACGATACTTTGGTCACATTCTGCGACAGCAGGACAATATTGAAAATAGTGTCATGACGGGTCTAGTGGAGGGGGGTGTAGGACATTTCCCCCCCTGGACATTTCCCCCCCCGGACATTTCCCCCCCCGGACATTTCCCCCCCTGGACGTTTCCCCCCCCGATTTCGACTAGGACATTTCCCCCCCGGACATTTCCCCCCCTTCTGTGCATACAACCTCAAATGACCATACATCTCCTACCCTGAATTCTAGACCTACGCCTAGGCTTGTATAAATAAATATGGATGAAGGTATTTTTAGATCAGAAATAGAAGCTGGATTGATGAAAAAATGCCAGTGAAATAGAAGCTGGATGAAGGTATTTTTAGATCGGAAATAGAAGCTGGATTGATGAAAAAATGCAACTGAAATATAAGCTGGATGAAGGTATTTTTAGATCGGAAATAGAAGCTGGATTGATGAAAAAATGCAACTGAAATATAAGCTGGATGAAGGTATTTTTAGATCGGAAATAGAAGCTGGATTGATGAAAAAATGCAACTGAAATATAAGCTGGATGAAGGTATTTTTAGATCAGAAATAGAAGCTGGATTGATGAAAAAATGCCAGTAAAATAGAAGCTGGATGAAGGTATTTTTAGATCTGAAATAGAAGCTGGATTCATGAAAGAACGCAAGTGAAATGTGCGGGTATTGGATGGCAAAAAGTGCGGTTTTTTCTCACCCAGCATCCATTTTTTTAGCGTTTTTCATCAATCCAGCTTCTATTTCATATATAAAATACCTTCATCCAGCTTATATTTCACTTGCATTTTTTCATCAATCCACCTTCTATTTCACATGTAAAAAGTCTTCATCCAGCTTCCATTTCTCAAGCGCTTTTTCATATGTTGAAGACCATAAAAACATTGGTTTCCGCATACGGGGGGGGAAATGTCCTAGGGTAGGGGGGGAAACGTCCGGGGGGGAAATGTCCGGGGGGGGGAAATGTCCGGGGGGGGGAAATGTCCAGGGGGGGAAATGTCCGTTCCCCAGTGGAGGGTGTTCGTAGCCGCGGTAGACCTAGAATATGCTGGATCGATAACATCACGTTGTGGACCGGTCTATCGGGAGCGGCTCTATTGAGGACCGTAAAGGACAGATCTTGCTGGAGTACATTGGTCCGCTCATGCAGCCAACCGTCGCGAAGCGACGTCGGCGTAATGACATGACATGACATGACATTAAACATTAATCAGTTAAACATTCTTTACGTTGTTTAAAGGCCTATGTGATCAGATTGTAATGATAATGTAAGCAAATGCCATTTGGACAACGAGGAGTAATAATAAGTTTAAAACATGGTGATGTAGAGTGCACAACTGCACACGACATAATAAGACAATACTATTATGCGTAGACCACGTAGCCTACACTTTGCCGAGATCCCAACCCAGTCGCACGCAAATTCAGTAAATCTAGTTGCCCCTGCCCTCCCTGCAGCGATAAATTATACCGCGCCCCAGTCTGACCAGATAATGATGACGAATTCTATGCCCGAAGGCAGGTTCATATGCTTTATGCCTCTAGGGATGAGATGAGTGAGGAGGTGGTTTCCCGTTGTCTTCCCCACAGACAATATTATTTAATGAGCAACTTGTTCAAGGTCGTTACGCGGTGGCTTGAGGTAGATTCAAAACTGCGACCCTTCGGTCACAAGGCAAGGAACTTAGCCTACCACTGCGCCACCGCGTCCCCCAGTCCAACCAGATAAACCGACTAAGAGACGTGGTTGCGCATCGGAGCGCTGATGGTAAGAAAGAGACGTGGGAAATACGGTCGTCGTTGAGGTTTCGAACCCAGACGCATGTGAACACTTCTCTATGCCATCATTGGGAGCCGTGACCTGCAATATCGGCATGTGTCTGGAAACTCATTATACCTGTCAGTCATTCGCTCGAAATTCTTACTGGACAGCCACCCCCTTCCGCACCGACGTATCGCCCGTAAAGTTCGAAGACGCCCTTCCGCTTTGCGCCCACTCGATATTGCGCTCCATGACCTGAGACATCGAATCTTCTCGATGTCTATGTCGTGGAATCAGTTTCAAATGATATATTTACACGAATAAGCTGCTGCTGTCATAAACAATAAATATAGACGAGTTCTCTCGTAACTACACGTGATGCAAAGTTTTTTTGGCTATTAGTTATTAGTTTAAGATCTTGAGAAGAACTGCCAAGTTGTGCAGGTGTTCAGAAAGGTAAAAATAACACTTTAACAAAGTTTCCTTATCTGACGTCACCTCATAACAATGTGTACGTCAAGTTCGCTAGTTCATGCCATGAAGCAAACAAGCCGTTCAGAAGCAGAGCCGTTTTAAGGTCCAGGCACGCGAGGCACATGCCTAGGGCCCCGCACAACAGAGGGGCCCCGAGGCGATCCGAAAAGACTAGGCTACATCGCATTACAAAATTAGCAACATGTTCTACGAACTTTAACGTATACATATTAAACGTAAATTTATTTTACCTTTGTAGTACAAAGATGGCTGTGCTAGCTGTGTCAGCAGCATACTACTATAATTAATAAATGTAACGATTTTAATAAGTTGAAGAATTTGGTTAAGATTGCTGCTTAAAATGCTGCCATTGCAATGTTGAAAAAAAATTCTGGTGGGAGGTGCACACTGCACATTCCCCCATATCCCTTCCTCTCGGCGCTACGCGGCTCAGCGATCGACCGGAAAAACTCGTTCTCCGTCCCCCAGAAACCTTGACCCACCACAGGAGGCGAGGACTAGATACAGGTAAGCCAAAAACAATAATCCCCTATGGTTTTTTGCCAATTGGGTCTTGGTTCCAAAAAATTTCGATTCAAGCCTTACAGGCTTAAAGATAATTCATATCTACGGAGAATATGGAAATATCATCAAAATATTTGAAAATCGTTTATTGTTACTTTTTGCTTGGTTACTTTTTTGAATTGTCAAAAACACTGAGTGGGCTGACTAAAAGTGATATAACTTTTGTTCTGCTTCAAATACTTCGATGAAATTTGGCTACTGTACGTAGATATGAATTACCTTTAAACCCGTAAAACATGATTATAATTATTATTTTTGGCCAGATATTCCCAAAAAAACGCAGGAAGATCATTTTTTGGCCCACCCTGTAGATTAGACCCTTGGTTACGTTTAAGATTATGGTTTGCCTAGGGCCAGAAAACTCCTTAAAACGGCCCTGAGGCAGGTTCATTGTCTTATGCCCCTGGGGATGAAATGAGTGAGGTGGTTTCCCGTTGCCTTCCCCACAGACAATGATGGGTAAGCAACTTGTCCAAGGTCGCTCCGCAGCAGTTTGCGCCACCGCGTCCCATGCGTGCTAGCCAGAGATACCTAAATCTCTGAATGTCAACTCCCAGCTCGGGGTTTGAACCGCAGTCCATTGCAACCAACAGACGAATGCCGCTCTCGCTTACCGGTTTAGCTAACTAGGCCAGTGCATGAATTAGGCTACATGACATGACGTACATGAATTATGCCAATTATGTTGGATATGGTTTTCAATGTCACACCGTGTAGAACGGCATGGCAAAGGGTTATGAAGCATTACCCGGTCATCACCGCTGTTAGCATGATATACATGTACGTTCAGCATTATCTATATCTATAAGAAAGGATGTGGGTATAGGATAGGCTGACCAGATATTGGAAACTAAAAACCGGGACACTTCAATCATAAAATAAATCTGTGATGTTGTCAATAATTAATATAATATAACTTGCAAAAATATCTACACTGTGAGCCATAAAAAACCGGGCCACTTTATGTTTAGCTATATCTCTGCCATTTCTTTATCAATTTTTACACTTTTTGCATTATTTTAAACAGGAATCAATACTCTAAAGAGCAGAAATAAACATTATCGATTTCATCCTACATGTATGTTAAACTTGTCTTGCGAAACTGAAGACACTAAAAAACACGTGAGAATCGATCAATGCTGCATTTTTACTACTTAAATGCAAACAATTTTTCAGTGCCTTTATTTGTTTAAAGTTTGTGTTCAAAATGATTTCCTTTTTCACGTACACATTTTGCCAAGCGACGTCGCCACTGATCAATTGCAGTGTCAATAAGATGTTGTTCCAGATCGTTCCAGACGGATACGAGACACTGCCGAAGTTCATCAGTGTTCTGAATGCGCTTTTGGTACACGCGCTGTTCCATAATGGACCAGATGGAATAATCGAGTGGATTTAGGTCAGGCGAATTGGATGGCCATATTTCTGGCCCTATGAAGTATGGTGCATTGCGAGACAGATACCCAATTGTTTCACGAGCCCGATGCGCCGGAGCTGAATCTTGTTGGAAAATGAACATGTCGCCAGCAATGTGGCGCATTTGTGGCAACAAATGTTGTGCTAACATCACGTCTCGATAATATTGGCCATTGATTTTGGCTCCCGGGTCAACGAATATCAGCTCTGTGCGACCGAGTTTCGAAATTCCCACGGAAACCATGAGCGACTTGCTGAATGTTGTCCTGGTACGCAACAGACGGTCTGATGAAATCTGTTTCTTAGACACTGAACGAGGCACATAAAGACGATCGTTTTGAGTGTTTGACGGCGCAGCAACTGTAAATAACTTTTCATCAGTGAAGAAAATGAAACCGACATCCGATACTGAGAAACGCTGCAGCAATTGTCTAGCTCGCACCAAACGAGATTGACGATTCGCGGTGGTCAGTTCCTGAGCCCGTCGTCTTTTTAAGCATTTCAGTTCCAAATCGTTATGAATAATGCGTCTGACCGTCGTTTGTGTAAGATTCAGCTCTCTCGCGATTTGTCTGGTTGAAAGATGTGTTTTAGGCTTGTCTTCCTGGCTCTGAACCAATTCATTGACAGCGGCGATATTATCTTCAGTTCGCGACGATTTTGGCCGACCACTTCCCGCAGCGCGTTCAACTGAACCGGTAGTTCTCAACTTTCGCAGAAAGTCATCTAATGTTTTTCTTTTCCAATTCTTGTTCGGAAACTCCTTAATTAATCGTCTAGAAGAATAATTTTTGCATTCCCGCAGATTTTTAATTAAAATTTTATCATCAAAGCTCAACATTTTAAAATTTTAACTCAAATTTTCAACCATCAACTTTATTTACATTATGCTGCGAAACGGATATGACGTCATCGCGCAAGTAAATAAGTAAATCGTAGAGATTTAATTTTTCTTTCAAACGACACAAAAATTATAAAAATTGTTAAAATACCGACCGAGATATAGCTAAAAATAAAGTGGCCCGGTTTTTTATGGCTCACAGTGTATTTTATGCTTATTGTAGCCTATTGGTATAAGACTACAAGTCTATAAGACTAAGTGAAAGGTTTAATTCAAATCGTGCTTTTAAATTTAAAATTAAATTCTAAATTTATCAAATCAGTTACTCAAATTTGGCACCTGAATGTATGCTTCTTAAAAGTTTTTTGTCTGCTAATATTCCGTCATAAAATTCAACACATGTTTCTTCCATGCCGCCGAGAGCAACCGAAATAGTTGACTTATAGTCATAGATATTGCAGAATGCAGTACTACTATCAGTTGCACAGCTGGACAAGAATGAAAACTCGGCCTTCATATCGTCGTTAAAAGAACATTTTCGTTTTGACATTTTGCAATTTTATTTTAGTAATTTAGTTTCAAATCTTAGAACTTAGATTTCAAATAAAAAAATTATTATTTTTGAGAGTGTGTTTTATCAGAATAATGAGAATATTATCACTACGACATATTCGACAATTAAATAATATAAAAAATTCTGACGTTTTGAACCGGAAGAGGTATTATCATGGTAATAAATAAAAGTGAGATTAAAAATGAATTTACTCGCCAGATGCCAGTAGTAAAATCAAGGAGACGTTGATAAAGTAAGTAAGTATATTTTTATTTGATCACATGACAAACGCAAATGAAATCCATCATAAATATATAAGGTCGGAAAGTCAGTTTTTAAAATTCGGGACATATTTAGAGTTTGTCCTACCTTTCCCGAAAAACCGGGACATATTTAGAGTTTGGCCTACCTTTCCCGGCAGCCGGGACAGCTGGCAGAAAACCGGGACTGTCCCGGGAAAACCGGGACGTCTGGTCACCCTAGTATAGGACGGACTTTGGCTAGAATGCACGCTCACAGTTTTGAAGCTACGGACCTTAAACATTGTACATAAATAGACGTTCACTTAACTTACCGAGGCGCGCTATTTTCACATTCTTATTCACTTTAGAACTCGAGATATGACATTTTAATTTTCGCCGTGTTATTTGCGCATCGCCGCAACGCCATTATTTGAATCGTCGTCCAATAGCAAATGACGTCATTTTTCGCCAAAGCTTACGCAGCGCAACTGCCCTGGGTTTCGCCAAAGCTTACGCAGCGCAAACGCCCTGGGAAAGAGAAATGGCTTAGGCCAAGGAGTATATTATACACTAAGAGGAACCCCATGCAATATGAGTTTAACCAGCAGAATTGGGGAAGACCTTCCAAGCAGAGTAAAATGGACGGCGAAGCCGCCCCAGCAGAGGGGCATAAATAGCCATTTATAAACACCAAATGGGCGGCGAAGCCGCCCCACAGGGGCGGGTGGAGGCGAAAAATCGAAATTTCCCGTGCAACGCCGGGTGCCCCAGCTAGTAATTATATAAAAGAAGATTATATCTAGACTGTAATAAGACATTACATGAATGCAGTTGCACTTTATTGACAGAAATTAATCACTCAAGTGAACAAGCGCCATACATGTGATGACTCTTTGAAAACAACGCCTATACGTGATCAGGTGCCAACGTCTATAGTTCGTATCTGGCCTAACCATAACATTATTCTTGTCACAATATTTCTCTGATCACGTCCAGCGTTTTCTGCCAATTTTCGATGACTGATGTTTAACGAGTTTGATAGTACCAACGAGAGATATTTGGATCTTGAAAATTCATTCGGAAACAAGGAGGTGTGAACGGCTCTTTCTTGTTGATAGTAAGTTTGGCACATCCAGTGAACGTTCTTTTGTCCACGTGCAAATCGTAAAACTCGAAAACGACAGTGAAGAAAAATGTCGAGAGACCAAACCTGACTGGTGCGGATACTAAAATGTAGAAAGTCACTGCTGTATACTTTTTGCGCCATTACTTCTGCGTAATAGACTGGGCTCCTGAAAGCAATCTAGAAGTAAGTGAGCTGATGTTCTAAAGACTAGTCTAACCCAATTTAGAAACCTTGAAGCAATTGAAATCGTGAAAGCACCATTGCAATAAGTTCTAAAGTCGTGCATTAATTCTTATGCCAAATGATGTCAGCGATTGAGTTCGAACTTTCTGCATGGTTTGCAATATGACGCAGTTTAGTTGTTTGACCTTGCATAGCCTTAAACTCGCAGTTGCATTCGTTCTTCAGTAAAGAATTTCTTCTGAAGAACCAAAGCAACTGTACATTATTTACATGAACATTATGAACATGCTATACTACAGTATGCTGTATACGATGACGTACCAAACTTAGCCTACGTAATTTATATTCAAAACACCCATGATACCGACCTGGAAAGTCTCTGTTCATTTTTACGATTCCATCCACTTCCGCTTCGATGAACATTCTTTTATTCTGTGGACGATACGTTACTATTAGGCTGCCTAAATCACTAGCACGTAAGTAGGTTAGCGACATTTATTTGCATCTGACAAGAGCACATGCAAAACACTGCATAAAACGATTGCATACATCTACAAAATTAGGTCACGACAGCTTACATCATATTTTAAAGACACGCATGCATTGCTAAAGATAAATGAAAATGCCTCTGTTGATGAAAGTGAATTTGATTGAACGAGCGGCAGCATTGAAAAACTCACAGGAGCGTCGCTCAGAAGATGAAAGCTAGGAAAAACGATTGGATCACTACCAACATCGACATGACAACCACTACATTAGTCATGACAACCACTACATTAGTCATGACAACCACTACATTAGTCATGACAATCACTACATTTAGTCATGACAACCACTACATTAGTCATGACAACCACTACATTTAGTCATGACAACCACTACATTAGTCATGACAACCACTACATTAGTCATGACAACCACTACATTAGTCATGACAACCACTACATTAGTCATGACAACCACTACATTAGTCATGACAATCACTACATTTAGTCATGACAACCACTACATTAGTCATGACAACCACTACATTTAGTCATGACAACCACTACATTAGTCATGACAACCACTACATTAGTCATGACAACCACTACATTAGTCATGACAACCACTACATTTAGTCATGACAACCACTACATTAGTCATGACAACCACTACATTTAGTCATGACAACCACTACATTTAGTCATGACAACCACTACATTAGTCATGACAACCACTACATTAGTCATGACAACCACTACATTAGTCATGACAACCACTACATTAGTCATGACAATCACTACATTTAGTCATGACAACCACTACATTAGTCATGACAACCACTACATTTAGTCATGACAACCACTACATTAGTCATGACAACCACTACATTAGTCATGACAACCACTACATTAGTCATGACAACCACTACATTTAGTCATGACGATCACCACATTAGTCATGACAACCACTACATTAGTCATGAAAACCACTACATTAGTCATGACAATCACTAACATTAGTCATGACAACCACTACATTAGTCGTGACAACCACTACATTTAGTCATGACAACCACTACATTTAGTCATGACAACCACTACATTAGTCATGACAACCACTACATTAGTCATGACAACCACTACATTAGTCATGACAACCACTACATTTAGTCATGACGATCACCACATTAGTCATGACAACCACTACATTAGTCATGAAAACCACTACATTAGTCATGACAACCACTACATTAGTCATGACAACCACTACATTAGTCGTGACAACCACTACATTTAGTCATGACAACCACTACATTTAGTCATGACAACCACTACATTTAGTCATGACAACCACTACATTAGTCATGACAACCACTACATTAGTCATGACAACCACTACATTAGTCATGAGAACCACTACATTTAGTCATGACAACCACTACATTAGTCATGACAACCACTACATTTAGTCATGACAACCACTACATTAGTCATGACAACCACTACATTTAGTCATGACAACCACTACATTAGTCATGACAACCACTACATTAGTCATGACAACCACTACATTAGTCATGACAATCACTACATTTAGTCATGACAACCACTACATTAGTCATGACAACCACTACATTTAGTCATGACAACCACTACATTAGTCGTGACAACCACTACATTAGTCGTGACGATCACCACATTAGTCATGACAATCACTAACATTAGTCATGAAAACCACTACATTAGTCATGACAACCACTACATTAGTCATGAAAACCACTACATTAGTCATGACAATCACTAACATTAGTCATGACAACCACTACATTAGTCGTGACAACCACTACATTTAGTCATGACAACCACTACATTTAGTCATGACAACCACTACATTAGTCATGACGATCACCACATTAGTCATGACAACCACTACATTTAGTCATGACAACCACTACATTAGTCATGACGATCACCACATTAGTCATGACAACCACTACATTAGTCATGACAACCACTACATTAGTCATGACAATCACTAACATTAGTCGTGACAACCACTACATTTAGTCATGACAACCACTACATTAGTCATGACAACCACTACATTAGTCGTGACAACCACTACATTTAGTCATGACAACCACTACATTAGTCATGACAACCACTACATTAGTCATGACAACCACTACATTAGTCGTGACAACCACTACATTTAGTCATGACAACCACTACATTAGTCATGACGATCACCACATTAGTCATGACAACCACTACATTAGTCGTGACAACCACTACATTAGTCGTGACGATCACCACATTAGTCATGACAATCACTAACATTAGTCATGAAAACCACTACATTAGTCATGACAATCACTAACATTAGTCATGAAAACCACTACATTAGTCATGACGATCACTACCAACATCTGATAAGCAAGTTCCTGGAAAACGCGCGAGTATCAGTGCCGACCAAAATAGAAGAATCCTCATTTAAAAAATTTATTTTATCGACTTGCGGAACAGAGAAGGAAAGAAGTTCACCAGTAGGGTGCTGGGGAGGGGGACTAAGCCCCCTAAAAAATCCATTTTTCCCCATGTAAAAATGAAATATTTGGACGATTTATCCCTTTAGCCCCCCCCCAAATTAACCGTAAAGGTACCCACGAGGTTTGCCAGACAGTTTGGCGGTTTTCAAAAAGGACCGTTTTCCGAGATTTCATTCATTCATTATAAAAATTTGCATAGCGCCCCTTCAAGAAACTACTCAGAGGCGCCCCAGACCGGCCACGGCGAAAGAAAAAAGATTTAAGAGATTTAAGAAAAAAGATTGACTAGTCAGGTGGAGGGAATGAAGACTAGAAGGTAGTTCGTTCCAGATTGACGGTCCCACAACCTAGAAGGCTCGGCGCTGTCTGGCAGCTAAGCGAACCCGTTGAACAAGCAGTTGTCACTTCGCAGCAGAGCGAAGGGCCAGACGCGCTTCAACGTCAGAAACTGTGCGACAGAAATCACGTAGGGTACGGTAGGTAAGATGGAGCGCAACCAAATGACTAAACTCAGCCCCCCCCAACTGAAATCCTGGCGACGCCACTGAAGTTCACTACATCGGCTGTTCAAACTTCAAGAATCTCCTTACTGTATAATGCATGTCATGTCAGCCGCGTGCATAATGTAATTCGAGAAGATAGTTATTACAGGTCCTGCGGGAGACCAAAAAGCTAAGAGAACTGGCAAGCCAGAAAATGAATCGGGGGATATTCGAACAAAGGACCAAAGGTCAATGGATTCATTCGGTTAAACAACTAACGGTTCGTTGGATTGAATAGAACCGAATCTTTCGATTATAAAGAACAGAAAAAGAACTGGAATAGTTTAATGCGAAGCGGTTGATTCGTTAGACACTATAGGGCCCTGAAGTAGGCACAGACGATGTGTGTGGCGCGGTGGTGTAGTGTGCATGTTCGTCGCCTTGCAGCCGAAGGTTTGCAGGTTCGAATCCCCCTCAAGTCGCCGCGTGGGAACCTTGGACAAGTCCTTCACTCGCAATTGCTCAGCGCTTCGGCGTGAAACTCTGATGCAGTGTCCGCACTGTAGGTGGGAGCGCCTCTGAGTAGGGGGCTTGAAGTAGCGCTATGACAACTGCACATACAAACAAGCATGACATGATTCAGTGAGACCGCTACATGACCGTGATATAACTGACCGGTTCATCATGATCAATGCACTTGTACTTTCTTTGGAAATCTCGACGAAATAATTGGATCCTATGTTGGGAGAAATGTCATTTCAGTAGCTTAATCAACGCTGGAATGAACAATGGGAGGTAGCGATAAGCTTATTGGAGGCACCCTTGAACTCTTGGTAGGAAGAGATTCCTAACGGTCAAACTCCGCATAGATCATGGAAGCGCATGACAGGACGTGAAAAAAGCTAACTGTTCATGTCAATGTTCGTCCAGATTTCATTGCGTGCGCTTCTTAGTAGATAACACATAGCAGTGCTCATAATTATACACGCGGTCTAAATCCCACAAATCGTTGAATTAAGGCGCTGATGTAGGCTATACTTACAAAAGACTTGCCGATCGACTACGTGAATCTCCTGAAGACAGTTACACGTGAGTCCAGAACATTTAAAGCAGTCGTTCTTCGTCAATCCACCGATGATCGTATCGAAGATTTGCTGTCGCATTTCCAACGCCGTCATTTTCTTGTTTCGTTCAATCACCGGAGAATCATTTTCTGCAAGCATCAACCAATGCGAATAGTGAAGGTGATGGAAACCAAACTTAGCCTACATGCATTCAAAACACTTTATGATACCAACCTGTATCATCTGAGAGAGCGAGACACACGCAGAGAGACGGAGAGAAAGAGAGAGAGAGTGTGTGTGTGTGCGTGTGTGTGTGTGTGTGTGTGTGTGTGTGTAAGGGAGGGAGGGAGGGAGGGAGGGAGGGAGGGAGGGAGGGAGGGAGGGAGGGAGGGAGGGAGGGAGGGAGGGAGGGAGGGAGGGTTATTCGCCTATATAATATTGCCGATGATTGAAAAATACTGTATACCTGGTAGCGGCTAAGACTTCGTCGTCCGGGATGGCAATCAACCTTGTATAGTCCATTTTTATTCTACTATTTCTATGGTGCATTTTTATTCTAATAATATTTCTGTGGTTTCGATATAATCATTGTCTTTTAGTTTCTCTCTCCAGCTCAGGGAACAGCAAGATGGATAAATTCCCCATATTTTTGGCGGCAAGCCATGTCAGTGAACAGCACGTTTAATCACTCAGTCACTCACTCACTCAATCAATCAATCAATTAATTAACCACTTGATCGCTCGTGAACTTACCTGATAACGTACTCATCACTCGCACACCATGAATCCGTGAACTCACCTTTTGTGTCGTTTGTGTCCAACTTTACTTCATCGACGGCGACGAATGCAACTGCCGTTGCAGACAGGCACAATGAAATTAAGACGCAACCAGATAGTTTTCCAAGCGCCATCATCAAAGAATCCAGTCTCACCTACAATTTCAAATGTGCTGACTGCATTCCATATCATTCTATTAGTAGCATGATATCTGTTGTTGATTTACACTGTTAGTTATGTTGGAAAAATAATTATAACATGTTAATTAGAATCTCTTCTGGTCATACAGAAAAGACAGCTAATAATAACGGCGACAACGACGAGGATAAAAATTACAGCAATAACTATTATTATCAATCAATCAATCATAATTTATATGGCGCCCCTTCAAGGTACCTACTCAGAGACGCTCCCGGCCGAGATCAAGCGAAAAAAAACAGTCTTCAACAGTTTGTGAAATTGAGACGAGCTTGGGAGGTGTCGCATAGTCAAGGAGAGTCCATTCTTGCAGGTTGTTGGACCAACCAAAGAGAATGAACGCTTCTGCGTTGTTGCAGAGCGAGTGAAAGGAACCATTAAGTCACCATGGACAGCAGAGCGCAGTGCACGGAGGCCTATATGCAAGTGGAAAGAGGGAGGCAAAGCTCACACAGATGAGAGGGTGCCCAGCCCGATAAGCATCGCCAAACCAAAGATGCAATCCTAAATGAGATGCGCTGCGGGAAAGGAACCCAGTGCAAGACCTCACGCATATATTGGGATACACGGTCGTAATAATATTATACCTTCAGCAATTATAGTAGTCCCTAGCTACATGTATAAGAAATCGTCAAACCAATGTATGTCAACGCATAGACCTCTTTGTTGATTCTTCTGATTCCTCTTCTTCTTCGTCCGGAAAAGTTCGCCTTCCTGCTGCTTGTCGACGTCTTCTTGGAATTGAAGCTAACCTCTCGTATATAAGGGAATTCATTGCATCCTTTATTAATTCGATTGTCAGTTTATCTCTGCGTGCTTACGCTAGAACAGGTGCACCTGCCATATACAAACAAATCAACCATCGTGCTTGCCAAAGTACATAAGCTTCATATTCGTTCTCTTCAGAACGGTGTATTGACCTTAGTCTGTAATAATAGTAGATCTATGAAGTAAAAAAACACATTGATTGCAATGAAGTAATGTCAGATAAGCAAAGCCTTCAATATTATTATATGTATTATATTTTAGGAAGATTCTACCTCGTCAAACGCAGAACACCTGCACAACTTGCAAATTTCTTGCGCTAAGACAACTCTTTTTTAATACGTGTAGGCCTAGCTATGAGATACCTTAATATTTAATGCTTGTTGCTCAATACAGACTACAGAGGCTACGAGAAAAACATTATTATTATTTATTCTGTCACGTGACCTGAGTGCCCTCTAGCAGTGGTTCTCAAAGTGGTGGTCCGCGGATCGGCACCGGTCCGCGGAGAAGACTCAGAAGATGTTTAAAATTGACTGCATTTATTAATTTATTTATGTGAAATTGCAAAATAATATATTGGAATTGCTATTCAAATTTATAATTTTTAATAAATAACAAGGGCCTTATTTTAATTTGCCAGACGACGAATTCAAACAATTTAAATTTATTTTGAATATACATCTTCTAGCTATGACTGCACGCAGTCAGCTTCGTCATTCTGGGCATAGGCCTATATAGCATCCATTAAAATTCCTACTCAGAGGCGAACTTTGTTTAATTTTAAAATATAATATAGAATTTTAAATATAAACAACTGAATTTTAAATATAAATAACTGAGTTTGAAGCATTTAAATAATGAACAAACGTAATGAAGCCTGTCTGGACTGGACAGTCTTTTAAATAAAAGAACAGTGAAAGAGCGTGACCGCTCAGAAGCTCTGAGCGAAGAAAATGACAGTAATTCGATTTGAACTTGTAAAACATTGTGTTTAACTTTTTAAAATGTATTTAAACGAACATTAAAATGAGGAATAACTAGAATACTGTGTGGGATGTGGTTTAATTACTTAAACAAATCCCCAATTCTGAATAGCCTTATCGGCCCCTAATAGTGTCTTTTAGTGTCTTTAATGAGGTAGCCTACACTTCTGTTTGAGCTCGACATTGAAATTAGCGGTTCGCGAGCTTCAACAAACAATAAGTTATTGCCAGTCCGTGTTTTACAGAAGTTTGAGAGTCACTGACCTATAATAATAGCGTGCACTAGAGCTGCTGCAGAGTGCGTTCCGGGCTAGAGATAACAGAAACCCGCAATACCAGGAACTTAATCCGTTAATCAGCGTTTAGTGGGGGAGAAGGCACTGTACAAGACACTGGCATGGCGATCAGCGGAGGGGAGTTCGATTCCCGAAGTCCATGTATTTGTTTGTTTGTATGCGTACTTGTTATAGCGCCCCTTCAAGCTACTCTACTCAGAGGCGCTCCCGAATGCAGAGCGGACACTGCATCGGAGTTTCACGCCGAAGCGCTGAGCAATTGTGAGTGAAGGACTTGCTCAAGGTCCTTACGCGGCGAGGTGGATTCGAACGTCGAACCTTCCGGCTTCAAGGCAACGACGCCACCACTAGACCACCGCGCCCCACAATAGGAGAGACATGCTTTGTTGTCTGCAATAATCGCAAACTTGTATTGCACGCGTCTGTTCTGCTAGATTGATGTTAAAAAATTACTGTATATTGTATAATCATCATCACGTAATGATGATTATAATCATCATCGTCGTCGTCGTAATCATCATCATCATCATCATGTTCTTCTTCTTTTTTCTTAGGGCAGCCGTAATATTATTACTACATCATCAGCAACAACATCCTCTTCACTTAATTTCTATTGTGACAATTTCTTCGCTACAAGATGCGCACGTGAACCATGATAGCAATGAATTTATTGTTGCTGTTCATGAATAATTTACTATTACATACTACAAGTGTTATTGTTATACTACTGAAACTACAATAACAACGACAACTACAACTACGACTACTAGTTAGAAACATGACTGAGTTAGTGAATGTATAAATGCAAATGTATTGATTACAGTGTTATAGATCTACACGGATATGCATTTCTGCAAGCCACCGGATAATTATTTACAAAATAAATATGTTGTTGTGTTTCGACCATAATAACTCAAGAGAACGTCGCTAGAGAACGTCGCAAGAGAACGACTTTGTTGTGCAGGTGTTCTGTTCTCTCTGCCGGAGAACGTTCAATATGATGTCTTCAGTAACCGATTATTCTTCTACCTTATCTGACGCCTCCTCGTTATATTCTGCCTTTTAAGTACCATAGCCTATACGTTAAGTCAAACACAGAGTTTTCCTAAGTCCGAAATTACTGCTTATTTTCATTGATAGGCGCGAGAATAGATGGTTTGTGTACGGCAGTGTTTTAGATTCAAGCAAAAACGACGTAGAATTAACCCGGCTGTCCGACCAGTCACAAGTCCTGTGAAGTCTCTTTTATAATACCAGCCAGTCTCCCGCCACAAGTAAACCGTTCTGCGAGGCACGGAAAGACAGACACTCCCGGACCTGACGAAGAAGAATCGTCAGAAACATCACGAAAGACATCGCTTTGAAGTACATTGGTAAGACTGTCATACAGACCACCAATAACCATTGCTGCAATCAGATTATTTCTATTGGAACTTCTACACTACATTAAGTTTTTAAACTACTAATTCCGCTGTTGCCGCTGTTAGTAGGCTATACTACTCCGACTTATCACTCTTACTCTTACTGATACTGAAATTACAACAACATCAGCTGCTATGCTCATACCATCATAACCACAACCACCACTACTACTACCCTTATTAGCCTACTACAAAATAATACTGCTTCTATTGCATGTGGTACTATCCCTAGTCTCTGGTTAATCTAGAAATGCAGTTACTAAAGGCAAAATTATAATAATTATTATTCTTTTATATGACTGCTGAAATCTGGCACTATGTAAGTTACCTGTAAGTGAATATTGTTAGTGAACGTCTTTGTATTTTTCTATTTGAACTCGCAGCTAGAACCAAATTTCGGAAGATGGCGTTGAGAAAGGTGTCTGGCTGCATTTTGGTGGCAGCATGTTTGTCTGCGATGACTGGTGCTTTCAATTATGACCGAGGTGCAACGTGGAGCGCATCCGAGTCACAAGGGGAGTCCAGGAGCAACGGTGAGTGAGAAAATGAGTGAATCAGTGAAAGAGAGAAGGTGGATCAGTGAGCAGGCGAGTGAATAAACGAATGAGTTAGAAAGTGAGTGATTTGGAGTGTGAGTGAGTAAGTGAGTCAGTCAGCAGTGTTTTATTGAGTGAAGAAATGAGTGAGTTACATGTCTGAGTGAGTTAATAAAGTGGATCAGTATGTGAATGAATGAGTGCGTGAGTAAGTGAGTTAGAGATATACTAATTTAGTGTGTGAGTTGGTGAATAAGTGAGTCAGTCAGTATTTGAATGGTTGAAGGACTGAGCGAGTGACTTATTGAGTCAATAAGTGAGTCAGTCAGCATGTGAATGAGTGTGTGAGTGGATGATCTAGTCTGCGACTGAGTGGGTGGATGTATGGGTGCATGTGTGTACATTATGGATGTGATTGTACGAGTGTGTCAGGTTTAGTCGGTCTGTCAATCAGATTGAGAGACTTAGTCAGTTAGTGAATGAATGATTGAGCGATGTCCCGTCGAATAATCTTTGTCCTCTTCTATATTATCCTGAGATATAATTATATTATTAGCTTTCAGATTACATGTATGTTATTAGCTTTCAGATTACATGTAGGCTATGTTATTAGCTTTCAGATTGTATGTTATCTGTGCATGTTGATTGTAGAAGACGATGTGAAACTGGAACATAACATTGTCGCGACGATTGTGATCCATGAGGAGCAGAAGTTACTGGAGGCTAGAACCATGGAGCCGAATCACGATTGCAGCTGCGCAGATCTCGTCTGCAATTGCTGTCATAGACTTACCGTTCCGAGTGTCGATTGCAAGTACCCAGCAACAATAGACTACATGTAAACAATTCATTGCAAAACTTTCTATGGTGCCCTTCTATAAAGCGATGCACCGCCTTCGCTGCCTCGCGGTCGTGATTGGTAGGCTAATTGCAGCGAATGGCTGTTTCGTGTGTGAGATCTTTACGCTATGAATCCATTTTTTCGGGTGTGGGATGGGATCCACATGCTGTAGCACAGTTAAACTGTCCTCTGGTGTTGATGAGACTTCTAGGTGTTGTCAGGGCTTTTTTAACGTGCAGTTGTACACAAAATGTGCAGTTCTAAATGGATCTGTGCAGTTGTAGAAAAATGTAGAAGCACTTCTGTGCAGTTAAAACTAGTTGAAAAGGCCATTTCCCACAAATTCCTTAAAACAGCCCTGGGTGTTGTCTCTAACCAAAATGACATAATAATTCTACATGTGTACAGACGAAGTCGTTTAATTTGGCTGGACCAAGGTTTGTGACGAGATTTTGAAACGCCTGTAGGACTACAATAGGACCTACTGTGGAATGGAATACCGACTTCTAAGAATCTGTATTCGCTTGGTCCATTTGCAATAATTATTGACTCATGCTAAGCTTATAAGCTTACAGGTCAAATAAATTATGTAGGCTATGTCATTCCGCAAAAGAGATCCATTTCCTTTATCGAACGCATCACAGTGCGTTTCAAAGGGGATTTGACGCTTCGGATTGTCAGATTCCTTGTCCTATATAACGTAAAAAAACATTGAATGTCAATTATTATACCTCTCAAATGGAACAATTCATACAACAATGTATGGAAACAAATCTCTGTTATCTAGTTCCTACTGATTCAGGTCGATTACCTTTTAGCTTCCGAGTGATGTTGATGAGATTCTGTTGACTAGGTTGTCTGATGTTGACGTATCGTCCAAAAACTAAGACTGCAGTTGCGGATGTGAAATTCGGTAGACGCGCAGTCTTCAACAAGGAATTCCATGGTGGGTATTATTGACTCAGTAAGACTTAGGTCGACGTCTTACGCGTTTTCACGCTGCCTAGTTTTACCATACGATTTTTTCATTTTACAATGAGATTCAACATACTGGAATTGAAAGTGATTGTAAATGAGTAAACAAGTAGCCTAGGCCTGTAAAAGCCCTGTATTCTTTATTACATCATTTACTGACACAACAAACATTGCTTTAATACACGGCGGTAGGCCTAATAGCCAGATTTTAAGGATTCAAATACAGCAGACGTTGAATGAAAATGATTAAAATAATAGTACCAAACAAGGTACATTTTGCAGCATCCTGGCCATTAACTCTTTGCCAACCAGAGAATCACAGCGTCGCATCTTTAGATAAAATGGGTTCAGTACAGTGGCGTAGGCAAGGGGGTTTGGGGGTTAATCCTCCCATTGGCTTAGGAAAAGTGTTTATAAAGTTATTTTTATCCACTTAAATAAAAAAAGAATTGTTTGTAGTAACAATTGTTTTTCTTACTTTATTCCCTTTGTTACTTTATTCCTTTTTTATTTGCTCCAATGCTGTTGGGTTGGTGTCAGGAAGGGCATCCGGCCAGGCCATAACGCCATAACCCCACCCTCAATAGATTCCTGGCTACGCCATTGGTTCAGTGACTTCTCTCTTTAGCACCGTCACGCAAAATTAATGCGCATTGGTTTCCAGTCACGTTTCGCGTTCACTGCTATTAAAAGCGGTACAGTGTTGATTGTTATTGTGTTGATTGACTATTGTGTTGATTCATTCTTGTGTTGATTGTTATTGTGTTGATTGCTCAATGGCTTCTCAGAACTTATACCTTATTCGGAAAGAGTCTAACGCAAAATCTTCTGTAACGCCATGCAGTCTCCCAATTTTCAAGGCGTCAATCACTAATGAGCTGCAATATTATTGAAGTCTATATCAGGAAGCCAATTATGGAGCTATTGAAGACCGAAAGATGCACCGATTGGATGGAACATCTTGAAGTCGTCTTTACGCATTAAGATGTTAAAAGGAAGGGGTTGTAAATACAAAGTTTACGGCAATTCGAAATAAGTTATATTTGCTAGACGAAGCTTTAAAATATCAAATGTAGCCTAATTTAAGTGGGGCCTAAAATAAATGCCCAAGTAGGCCATAACGTCTACGACAAGCAATTTAGCCTACTCACATTTTTCTCCTTTTATCAACGGCATCACTCATAGTCTGATTAATATAGGCTAGTCTGTTAATAAAGGCCTCACTGAGTAGCCTAGGTCTAACGAAACATTCTGCAGCTAATCAAACTTGGCCTCACTATCAATACAGTTCATACAAGAATCTTAACCTAGAACACTGATGTGAAAGCGTTGAATAAGAAATATTACGGGCGATAGAACTTACTTGGAATTCATCCAAGGAAAGTTCTATCTTAAGTCATTATTGCTCGCAGTAGTAGGTTACTGGCTCTGCTTGCTCCAGAAAAGACTCAAATTTAGCAGTAGGCCTACATAAGTTTAGGGCACGTTGATTTTATTTTCTTCTGGTTGACTCACTTATCGACATAGGCATAAATTTATAGTTTTAGTGTCAATGCCGCCTACGCTGCTCTTCTATGACGGGACGTTGAAGGCCTCCCTCGAGTTCTTCAAGTTCCGAGTAACCTCTAACACCTTCACAGGATGCGCCAAAATTGCTATCTACGGTTTCGGCAGCAAAGCCACAACGTACGACCTTGGATGTTTCGAATTCAAAATTCCCAAATTACCCTTCCGTTTCCCGTTTTTCGACAATCGACTCGAAAACTTCGATAATGCAGTGGAAATGTATCCTGAAATGACAACAGAAGATTTCTATGAAAGAGATCTGAAAGATAACGAAAACTCAATGGAAATGGATCCTGAAATGACGTCAGAAGAATCCGATGAAAGAGATATGCGAGACAACGATAACTCAATGGAAATGGATCCTGAAATGACATTAGAAGAATCCGATGAAAGAGATATGCGAGACAACGATAACTCAATGGAAATTGATCCTCAAATGACATCAGAAGAATCCGATGAAAGATATATGCGAGACAATGATAACTCAATGGAAATGGATCCTCAAATGACATCAGAAGAATCCGATGAAAGAGATATGCGAGACAACGATAACTCAATGGAAATTGATCCTGAAATGACAGCAGAAGAATCCGATGAAAGAGATCATGATTTCTGACGACAGTTCGAGATTTAAAACCTTGCGCTTCTCACTGAATTTGATTAGACTTAGGCCTACTTAGATATTTTCCAACAGGACGTTCTCCTCTTGTTGACTTGAGTGACTTTATTTGACCAATCATATCAGAATATAATAAATATCCATGATGTTCAACTGCGGCGTTTATCGGCCTATTTGGCAATGAATTGTCCTTACTTAAAGCGAGCAGAACTGATTTTCGCCTAACACTTTCTAATGGGAACGCCATTCTTAGCGCGTTTGCCCCTTTCAGCATTTGTTTGTAAGTTCTTGTGGCACGGGACCTGCAACTGTTTTAACCCTAGGGCTACCAAGCTTTTTTGTAACACTGACTACCAAGGGGGGGGTGGTTACCACCCCCCCCTGGATTTTGGGTTTGGTTTGAGATATCATAACTTGCAATATACCATTTGATTCAGCATTCATTTCTGCACAAAATGGTATATTTAGGTTTAGAAAATATGAATGCCCCTCGAAATTATGAATTTTTTACCATGGATACCCGTCGAATCCATAAAATGTGTACTTACGCACAGGGAATATATTAGATTCTGTGTGTTTTATACATGATTTATATATAAAAAGTAGTTTACATATAATAAAGTCCATTATTCAACTATTAAAACTAGTAATAAGTCTGTTTTATGTTCAATCAAAACAAAAAAACATGTTTTAGCCGCTGAAAAACGTGTACGCAGACATATCGGCTTGCGTTGTTAAAAAAAACCAACATTTTCATACATTTTAATTTAATTTGAGCACTTCCGGTCATCAAAAGACAAATTATTTAGTATCAGAAAATAGCCCTAAATGCCCTCTACAGAATGGCATAATTTAATTCTATTAAAAAATAAATTATGAATAAGTTATAATAGAAAAAACATGACAATTTTATGAAAATAAAACACCTTTATATATATATATTAATTTATTTTGAGCACTTCCGGTTGTCAAAAGACAACTCAGTGAGCAAAGAAATGTAGCCCCACATTCCCTCTATAGAATGGTATAATTTGTGTCTCTTAATATTAAAGAGCGGAAAAGTTACAGACGATATTCTAAGGGGGGGTGGTATCCACCCCCCCTGGTGCCTCGGGTATATCGGATACAACTTTTGAACGGTATCTAGTATCATCAAAAATTTTAGCTCAAAATGTGTCCCAATGAACCCTATACAGCTACTAATTTTTTCAAAATTTTATTCCAGACAGAGCGCGTTTGATTTGCGAAAAACCTAGGGGGGGTGGCAACCACCCCCCTTGGTAGCCCGAGGGTTAACCTAAGCAACTTACTAGTAGGTCTAAGTCATTTTTAGGAACAACAATAACATTCTTTGCCCATCGTGTCTGTTCACGGATAGATTACTGAAATTACCTCTTCGTTGGCCTACGTAAAGTTCGTCTATCTCAGCTGGATTCTACAGTCTAAGCTCAACGCTAGCCTACTGCTGGACTGATAGCCGTATTTTCGCTGATTCTCCCACATCTCTGCCATTCACAACTTAGCATCTACGCTGGCTCCCTCTCTCTGCCCGTATACAATTCATAGTTCTTGTTTTGGTTCGTAAGTCTGACATGGGTCTTGCACTGAAGTGTCAATGGGATCTCATGCTTCGCATGTTCTCTGCCATTTCCCTGCGTCCTCTTAAATATGGATCCTCTGATCGGCTTGAACTCTTTGTCCTCGCGTCAGGACAGCCACTGTTCAATCCAGATGTTTTGCCTGCTTTGGTCCATCTATATGGAATGGACTTCCACCATCTGTTCGCTCCGTTTTTATATCTGTTAGTCTTACTTCGTCTTTCTCTCGCCTCAGATCAACAGTACTGCCTTTTCTCTCGAGGTATGTCCCCCTGATAGCGCCAGTGATGTAGTACTCGAGTCCGGCAAAAGACTCGAGTCCGACTCGAGACCGATTTTCTGCCGACTCGGACTCGGACTTGGACTCGGACTGTCAGGACTCGGACTTGGACTCGGACTCGAAGCCTTGGACTCGAAATTTGACTCGGTGACTCGGTTTCCGAGTCACGAATTTTCCGTTGAACAAGCCACAACCTGTATTACCAAAACCAACTCAGACTTTCGCCTGCTTTCTTCATCACTCTACTCAAACAAAGGAGCCCTTGTAGCCTACAGGATCGTCAGTTAAACAATACCTCGGGGCAAAAAAAAATAATAATAATAATAATAATAATAATTTTTTACGTCTCCGGATAATTTTTTGAAATCCCGAGGGATCTGAGATACCTCGGGTAAAAAAAAATAAAATAATAATAATAATATTTTCTTTAATGAAGCGCCTGCAAGACGCACTGCGCTTTACATTTACGAGTTATGCAGTAGGCCTAATCTTAATAATATTAAACCCGCCCCTCTCACCCAACTATCAAGTGAACAGGTGTAGGCCTAATCGCAGGCAGATCGATCCGGCTGAACGGTTGGTTCGGTGTTTAGCGTCGGAGGAGAAAGTCTACAATAATAAATGACTTTATTAGTCAACTATTATCTTATCTGTTTCAATAACGAAATTTAAATAGCAGACTTCAAAATACTGATACGCGCAAGAATGGATGGTTTTGTACGCGGCAGTTGTTTTCGATTCGAGCAAAACGACGAATAAGATAATCATTGGACTAATTAATCACGAAAGATTGAATTCCCTTAGGCCTATATATCGACAGTTCCCCCATCACAATTAGACCCATCTACGAGTCACGGGAAGACGAGCATCACCTGACGAAGTGGAATCAGCAGAAACAACGAGGAAGACATCGCTTTGAAGTACTCGCAGCCGAAGCAAATATAGGCTACTTTGTTTTTATTAGGCGAGGAAGACATCGCTTTGAAGTAGCCTACTCGAAGCTCAAGTAAATATAAGTTATTTGGTTTTATTAGGCAACCGTATAAATATTATTATAATGCTTAGAGGCCATAGACTCTGGTCAATTTGCAAATGACTGATCGGGTGAGATAGTTAAAGAGGCGTTGAGCGCCAGAGTGGCCTAACCGTCAAAAATTTTAAATATGGTTTTTATGATGCTAATCAATTATTTTAATCTAAAAGAATTGATTGGCATAATAAAAACCATATTGAAAATTTTTGAGGGTTAGGCCACTCTGGCGCTCGACGCCTCTTAAATTGTTATTTTATTATTATTACTTCGTCGCAGCTTGCCTTATGAATGTAGGCCTACATTGTACGTCACGCCGTTTAGGACCCAGCGCTTGGTCTATGCAATCCCGAGTTGCTAGGAAGAGTGAGTGACGCTAGCGAAGAGGCCCCAGCGAGTAAGCTTATAAGTCCTTCATGAATCTGCGAGACTTCTTTGTAGTTTGCTGTCATCAGGAGAGCGATAAACGATTTAATAATAATTATTATCTTTGTTTTGTTTTTGCGCCTGTTTGACGACACTTAATGTCTGGGCTTTTTAGTGTGCAGCTCAACATGTACACTAAATGCGCAGTTCTAATTGAATTTGAGCAGTTTTAGATGGACTTTTGCAATAAAAATAGGCCTAGTAGAAACTGGTCACTGTCGTCCAATTGGGAAGTAAGAATAAATAGAAGTGACTGCAGTGCAGTTCTAAAAATTCCTTTAAAACACCCTGCTTAATGTGATGCTATTAATAGTGTCGCCCGTCTCCAGGCTTTAGATCAAGTACGAGTGGTTGAGTTAATTATTTGTTCCGCCTGTTATATTTTACTTACGCTGTGTCATAACTTAATGTGATCAGCGTCGCCCCTATCCTTTCTTAAGGCTTGGGAATGGCACTGCCAGAGCACAAGCAGAATTAGGCGTTATTCGTAATTTATGGTATAGTGGGAAAACCGATACTAAATTTATAGGCAAATCTTTCTTTTTAAATATTATTGTATATTATCTGACCATTATTTTGTAATTTTGGAGGGAGAAAGAGGAAGAGTAAGACCTAGAACGGCATGGATAGACATCATCATGAAACGATGGCGGAATGACATGACATTATTAAATTTTTGTAAAGTGCTTCTCGCAGCAAAAGTTTTTCACTCATCGGAGCGTCGTTCGAGTGACTGACTCATAGGTCCACTCGACGATGTGGATGTCCGATGCGAACCACTTGTCGACTTGTCGTGGCGAGGGAGCTTTAGCCCACTATCACTTCTACGAAGACGAGAGTCGGCGACCAAGTGCGCAAGAGCAAAATTACCTACGCCACTGGAAATTCTGAATTTGCATAACAGATGATTAGTCCTGCCAGTGCCAGTCCCAAGCCTGCAAGAAGGAGGAGGGCGTCGCCAATCCAATTCGTTATCACACAGCGACGCAAAATTGAAAATCAACAACCATTATTTTTCAGCTGATACTAGATTTTTTTCCAAAATCATTCTTTGGTATGTATCTAACAGTTTGAAAGGCGCTTCTCGCAGCAAGAGCTTTCAGACGCGTTCCCAGTGGGTGCGCCGTCGAGAGAAAGGGCAGGTTTTGAGGCGAGAGAAAGATGCGGAAATACCACCAGAGCGAACTGATGGTAGACGTCCATTCCGTAGGGAGGAACTTATGCAGACAAATGATCTGGATTGAGCCATTGCAGTCCTGACGCGAGGAACAAAGTGGTCAAACCGATCAGAGGATCTAAGAGTCTTCTGGTCGCTTTGTTCCCGCGTTTGAAATTAAATACTGCGCAAATTAATCTAGCACTACACGTGGTCAGTATAGCTATTTGCCACTGGACATTGTTTCTAAAGGAATGTGATTGCATTTGAACTTAGAGTTGAAACGTCACTTGGAAAGATGGCGATGGCAAAAGTCCTTGGATTGGTTTTCATGGTAGTGTCATTCATCGCATTGCATGCAGATGCAGGAACCGAGGACAAAAACGATAACAAAGACGTGGCCAACCCAACGGAAACGGATATGGACCACGGCTTGCCAGGTTAGTCCACGAGTAACGCTGAGTTATTAAGCGAGGATGTGAGTGTCTCAGTGAGGTTTATTTATTGTGAGTGTGTAAGTGAGCTAGCGAGTGCGTACGTGCGTGAGTGAAAGTGTGCGTGAGTGAGTGGGTGAGTGAGTGGGTGAGTGGGTGAGAGAGTGAGTGAGCGAGTGAGTGATTGACTGAGCGAGCGGGTGAATGAGTTGTTGAGTGAATGAGTGAACAGGTGAATGGTTGAGTGTGGAGCGAGTGAGCTTCAGTAGGTCTACTAACTCGGTCACTAAATCTTATCTGCGAACTCGTTTGGAACCTTGGGTGCGACTGACTCAGAGACAAAGTTCAGTGGGTGCCGCGTACCCAGCAGAATTCGGACATTATTTTTAAAAATTGCAGTAAACTTCTTTTATCACACTTTATTTCTTACAACGTATGGAGCTGATGTTCAACATAAAACTCCGATCTGTTGCAATGCATTATATAAACACACACACACAGAGAGAGATAAACACTAGTCGCCACATGTGCACTTAACCTGTGACTGACTGGTAGATTTACTGTCCACCTGTCAGTGAGTCACTGATTGAATGACTCAGTTTGTACGTTAATTATTGAGTGATGATGTCCCAGCGAATAATCGTGTTCAGCTTTTACGTGATGCTGTTGTTAGAGTTTCAATTTGCATTTGTTAACATTGCTCTTTACTTCTCTCGCTCTCTCTGTCTCTGTCTGTCTGTCTGTCTGTCTCTCTCTCTCTCTCTCTCTTGCTCTCTCTCTTGCTCTCTCTCTTGCTCTCTCTTTCTCTCTCTCTTGCTCTCTCTTTCTCTCTCTCTTTTTCTCTCTCTTTCTCTTTCTCTTTCTCTCTCTCTCTCTCTCTCTCTCTCTCTCTCTCTCTCTCTCTCTCTCTCTCTGTCTCTCTCTCTCTCTCTTTGCTATCACCTTTTGTTCGTTTCACAGTGCAGCTGGTTGATGAAAACTTGTTCACCTTCGAGTCCTAGCCCCAAAATGTGAATGCTTTAACACCAATGTAATAATTAATTCGAAGAATTAGTAGCTCAGATATTTTAAAATTCTGTAAAACGGTCATCCATTATGAAAAATGGATGCTATAGTGGGTCAGAGGCCAAATATTCGATGGCCGTATTGATGAATCTTTCTCTCACGAAATATTCGAAGTTTGTTCCAGATCTCATTCTTGATTTACTAAGTAAACAAGTCGTCCATTGTTTGCACCATGGCACTCTAATATTCCTGGCAGTCTCTCGTCGCCCTTAGCTCGTCACAGATTCTCAATTGGCTCTGTGCCATGCGAACCTTCTGAACAGTTCATTCTACCAGAGACACATTCAAAATATTAATGTTAAATGCGTTTAGAGAACAGGTAAAGACAGAAACATGTTTAGTTTGATATCATTTGCTGTTAGCATAAGTTTAGGAATTTTCAGCAATATCATACCTAATGTGCTATTTTTTAGAAGAACAAATCGAATTGGAGCACCTTCTCGTCGCGATTGCAGCTCTTGTAGAGCCGCAGATTTTTTCCGCTGGCAAGAGGTGCGAATGCACGGGCCTCACCTGCAAATGTTGTCAGAGTCATATAGGTATTGTAAAGACCGGAAGCAAGTATCCAATCTATTCTTTCGTCATTTCGAACATATGCTTAGCGCCCTTCTATGAATCCACTCTGCCTTTGGGTGGAGATGGGCGATGACGAGTAGCTGGTTCTTTAACAATATTTTTATTCATGCTATTGTGATCCGGATAATCGTGCCATTTACAGCTAGAATGAGGTTCACCTTTTCTCTCTTTCTAACGTATTGCGCAGCTTCCACATGAGCTATGAAGATTTTATTGACAGCTTGCATCACTTTAAATCCAAAATTGCAATCTCGATTAAGCGAAACATACTATTCATTATTACTTCCCATTGCACATTATTTCTTTCTGATAATATTATAGGTCGTGCGGATTCGTAGGAATTTTCTTTAAGCTTGGAAGTGATTTTATTCAATAGGTTGCGTGGTGTTGACCTATTCTCCAGCCGATAAAACTGTGTTATTCTCTGTGACGCTCGATGGCCAAGTTGTCTACGAGCGGAAATTCCCTGGTGGGTATAATCAAAACACGACGTGAGTTCAATCTGATATCACGCGGTCTAGTTTTAGGACATTTTACAGTCAAACTGAACTTGAAAGTTTTGGGGATAGGTTTAGAATAATGACAATACAGTGGCACGAAGACTATCCTCGGACGCAACTAGGCTACCTTACGACGCTTCCATCACAAAGGTCGACTTAGCCTTGCAATCGGCAGATGACTGGCAAAATTTAACGAGTATTATAGTAGTGAGCTTTGCATGGCAACGACACGGTCAAACGCAACTAATGTGATAACTTGCTACGCTGAATATAGATGCGAATGCAAAATTGAAGGATTATAAACTTACAGTGGTTGGAATAGGCCACATCGTGGAGATTTAAATCAATACTAATAATTATAGTTTCGAACGTTTAGGCCAGTGGCTTTCAACCTTTTTCTGGTGACGGAACCTTTCTCATGGCACTAGTATGCTCGCGAAACCCTCTGCATTTCACTCGTCAAGTGCTTCATGAAGTACATGCAGTTGCAACTTGTAAAAATAGATAATAAATTATATATGTTTTTAAAACGGTTAAGTTTTGATGTAACGTTTTCTGACGTCATTTTGTACTTCTTGTACATTATATAAAGTAGGCCTATACAATACATGTTTTAGCGTTCTATGAGTGCAGTAGGTCCAGTGCACATTGCACAATACACTGTGAGAGAACAGCTGCGTTTCTGCAGTGAACAACTAAATAGATAAAATATTGAAAATGGAAATAATTTGCATTCTAGATCAGTGACGCTTCAAATTTGTTTGAAATATTCCACAGAATAGACATGGACGACTTTTATTGTGTTTCCACATGCTCATGCATCCATTATGATCTTAAGTTGTTCTGTTAGTGCTGCAATGCTTCTCTCATTGTCAAAGCTGCGATAATTAATTAGTCAGTTATAGATCCATAATCAAAGTCACAAGGCTATTATTGACCTGAATGCACCATCTATGGTAGCAAGAATTTTTTCGCGTTGTGTTAGGATGCATCTTTCCTCGTGTTTATGGCGAGATATGTACCTGGCTGTTTGTAGTGGGGCAGAGGGAGCTTCAGCTTCGTTTGAAGGCAAATCCTAAGCCCATGCAACGATGGTTACATCCTTCACCTGAAGTGCATCAATTCTCATTTGATGCATGTTTCTTCCGAATATATTATATACTAGTTTAGCTGGGGTACCCGGCGTTGCCCAGGAAATTCAGGATTCGACCCGCTCCGGCCACAAACCCCGCCACACCCACCACACCACACTCCTACCTGCACCGGTACGCCACCCGCGAAAGTTGGATTTTCGCGAAAATATTTCGTGTCACCCCTCCACCCCTACTCCACCCCCATCCATACCCCCTTAAACCCCTTCCACCGTCTCCACCCCTCCACCCCTACCCCTTCCACCCTACCACTCTACCCTCACTCAGTTCCACCCCACCCACCCCGAACCCTACACTCCTCACCCCCACCCAGCCCCCTCCACCCCTCCATCTCACCCTTCCACCATCCACCCCAACCAACGACCCCTCCACCCCTCAACCCTTCTCCATCCCACTTTCCCCCCCACGCCCCACTCCACCTCCCCTCCACCCCTCCCTCCAAATCGACCTCCACCGGTACGCGACCCATGAAATCCTGACTGGCAAAGCGCTGGTCTTAATCACCTCTAAAACGATGTCAATCGCTGCTTTTACACATAATTATACGTATGGGACCCGAAAGAAAAGTGACCTCCACCGGTAAGCAACCCGTGAAATCCGGATTGGCAAAAGCGATGGCATTAAACACCTCTAAAACGTAGTCAACCGCTGCTTTAAAAAGATGCTGTCATAGGCCTGTCAGGGCAAAGGCCAACAGGGAAAATGAGGGGTTTTGTCCCCCACTCTGGTCCTCTTGGTGGCAGAGATTCGCCAACCTTTGCACTACGCGTCCGATGCGGAGACGGACACAGTAGTGAAGGTTTGGGGTGAAAAGCTCAAAAACTGTGGAAATGCATTCCGATTAAGCGCACAGAATCTTCTTCATATATATATATATATATATATATATATATATATCAGTATAACAACACCATACCAAATTCTCAGTGAAATAAATAAAATAAATGCATAAAATTATAGTAGGCAGTAGGGCCAATTATACATTTACGTAATTATTTTACTTGAGAAAGAATCACTGAAAGCTGTGAAATAATTAAACTCACTGCCAATACTTTTGATATTTCAGTTGTTGTTATAAGATTCTATATTAAACAGTACTGCCACCGAATCCGTGGTCGACGCTCGCGGAACCCTTGGATTCTGGGGAACCCCGGTTGAAAATCACTGGTTTAGACCAATTAAACCGCAAAGCTTGTAATAAATTATTGGACTCGGATTTAGCAGTAGGCCTAGTGAAGATTGCGCGGATTTCAAAACTTTTGGCTGTCCTTCTAATCAAAACAAGCATTTATGCTTTTAGTCTCGAATCCGCCTCAGCTATGCTTCTATGGGGATTGGAATACTATCATCTGTTTCCAGTTCTACGACTTCAAAGTTGACACAAAAACTTTCACCGGATGCGTCAGAGTTGTTATGTACGTCCTGAGGAAAAAAGTCAGTTATGACGTTGACTGCTTCACAATTTACCTTCCCCATGCTGACGGGCTTCTCCCGCCTCCAGAGACCGCGTCTAATCCCAAGTCAGATTCCAATGTGTAACTGGTAGACATTGACAATGCAGTCGAAAAGAATCCTGTAGACCTGCACAAACCAAGAACATTCCCATGAAAATTGCGATGATGCGTTATTTAATGGCTTCTGTCTAGATGTGCTCTGGATGTGTCTTTTGTTAAATCAGATCTTGCTTGAGCTCTTGTTTAATCAACTGACTTGATATGGCCATTCACGTTCGAATAAAACAAAATACATCATGCGCAACAACGGTGTTAATTTGTGGAAAGAATTGTATTGTATTTTTGGAATAATATTGTATTGTATATGGGGATTTATCAGGCACCTCTTACAGTTCTAGTTACTCAGAGACACTATCAGCGTGACATCCCCGATGAAATAAGAAAGACTTCAAGCAGCGAAGAGCTGAAGATGACGCTCCAATAAGATCTTAATAATATTAGGCTATCCGTAATATTATTGTATATGTATTATTGTATATGGGGATTTATCATGCACCTCTTACAGTGCTAACAAATTCATGAACAGTGGTTGAAAAGGCAAAAAGACCGAAGAGGAAGCAAGTCTTCTGTTGACTCTCAGATGCTTCAGGTGATGGCCTACAGTAACATGCGCGTGTCAACTGCAAGAGGTGCTCGGATAACAAAGGGGTAATATCTGAGGTTACACCCAAATAACTAACACCGGATTAAAATGTGAAGTCAGGTACATTGAGGTCAGGGTGGGAGGTCAACTTTAATGAACTATTGTTTAGCACTAACAGCGTTTAGCGCAATAGAAGTTGCTCGTTACTTACCATGTTTCCTGCCAATCCACATTCTCCTCAATAATCGGATAAACATGTACGTTGTACAGTAGTGAATAACTAAAAAAAGAAAGTGGTGTCTAAATACTTCAAATCATTAAGCTAGTATGGCGCGGTTGAGTACGTACTACTGACGGCTATACCGGCGTGTCTAACGTTCTGATAGCATTTACGCGTAAGGCCAGAACATTTAAAGCAGTCATTCATCGTCGATCCGGTAGCGCAATGGATAACACGCTGGCGTAGAGAGCAGGAGGTAACAAGTTCGCGTTCCGGACAAGGCGGACGTGCTCTGTAGACTGCTCTTAACGCCGATCATTGCAGGCTAAAAACGTATTTCCAAGGCCATCATTTTCTTGTTGCCTTGCATCAGTTGCAAATCTCTTCCGTGTACGTAGTTCCGAAAATGTAAACGCAAGTATGCAGCGTAGATCTATAGGGCCTACGTATACCTCACAAAGACCAAAGTTAAAAGTTCTTCGTTCTGCAAACAGTGAAAGCCTCTCTCTAGTTCTGTAGACTGATAGCCTATATCCGGCGGAGGAAATAAATCGTACTCCCTATGGCGCCGGATATATCCGGCGGTGCTCGTTGTTTGTATAATAACCTCGGTCACAGGATTTTTTTACCTCCGGTAGCGAATGGGTTAACGCCGATTATTGCAGGCTAAAAACGTATTTCCAAGGCTTCATTTTTTTTGCCTTGCATCAGTTGCAAATCGCTTCCGTGTGCGTTGTTTCGAAAACGAGGGTAAACGCAAGTCTGCAGCATACAGGGCCTACGCATGCCTCACACAAAGACCAAAGTTAAAAGTTCTTCATTCTGCAAACAGCGAAAGCCTCTCTCTAGTTCTTAAAGTTCCGCGTAACCTCTGAAACCTTCACACTGTGAGGTTCACAGGATTCACCAGAATTGCTGCATACGCCTTCGGCAGCAAAGTCACAATAAACGACCGTAGCTGTTTCGAATTCAAAATTCCCAAATATTCCGTGCGTTTCCCATATTCCGACAATCGACTGGAACACTGCGGGAACGTAATGGAAATAGATACAAAAGTGACCACAGAAGATTTATTATAAAAGTGATGGGGAAAACTAAATTAACGACAACAACCCGAGAATAACAGACAAAATTTAATGTAAGCTTTTTCTACTGAATTTTATGAAATCTACTTAGATGTTTTCGGACATCTTCTCTAGTTGACTTTAGTGAATTTATTTGGCCAACCTTGTTCGAATAAAATTAATATCCATGACTTGCAACTGCGGCGTAAATCTTTGGCTATCAACTGTCCTAAGCCTATAATACTACAGTAACTATTAAGTCCATGTACAGGGTGGGCCAAAGAGACCCCCTACTATTTTTCTGACAGAAGTAAAAATTTCGAAATGAAATTGTGCAGTCATAAAGACAATTCATATTTACACATGATGGTCAGATTTCATCCAAATATTACAGACACAGCAAAATAACTTGAAAATTTTCAAACAATTGGAGACAGAACCTTAGGCTATAATAATTATTCTAAGCTCTCGAACTATAGAAACAATTTAGATCTTTCCGTTAGCACAACTTTCAGTATCCCAAGAATTCACACTCGTCAATTTTGACTTCTTGTCAAGTTTTTGGTTCATCAGACCAACGTCTGTGTCAGCAAGAGTTTGCGACGCAATTCAAATTCATCAATACAGATACCCGTTCACCAAACCCATTTATCTAATTGGGAAGGAAGATTGCGTAGCCTATAAGATGGAGCACAAGCAAGAATGCGGCTTCAAGTCAAAGTAACAATCCATTACGAGATTCGTTGGAATACAGACATTCGCAACGCAATCGTACTCTCCAAATTTATAGAGCGCCACTCGAAAGTCAATCGCAGGGCATCAGCTTATTCACGAGGCCATGTGTCAAGTCAGAAGGGTTGTTCAAAAGAGTAGTGTCATGGTGGTCGTAGTTCGGCAACCACTGCAACACATGAAAATACTTTCCGGAATAGGGATTTTAGCCATGGGTTACGAAAACGTTTCAGCCGCTTGTAAACACCGATTGCATTTCCTCTCATTTCAAACGTTTGATGCACATAGAATGTCATTGTTCGAACTAGAACTTCAACCGCTGGAATTTTCAGCGACGCTGCCATACAATTTGTTCGCACTAAGTGAACTGCATTAATAATATTATCTCAATCAGATCAGAACAAAATGTTAATGTCAAACTAAATTGAATATAAATTTACACGGCACATGGCAATGTCCGCAACAATACATGCATGGGGTCTACGTTCATGCACACATCTATGTAAGCCTATGGAATTTCTATAGCGTCCTTTGAGATGAGTAGACTACTCAGAGGCGCTCCGTCCTAGGCCCGCCGGAAGAGGAACGGTTTGAGTATTAGGCGTGTACTGAAGCTGCCAGTGACCTCACAGGAGAGAATGGGGGCAGGTCAGAGGGACGACTATTCGACAGCGAATGAACAACCGATCAAAAAACTCGTAGACATACATGAATAAAAAAATATCCACTTGCATACAAACATCAATCAATCAATCAATCAATTTTTTTATTGGTCCATATTGTATCAAGCACACTAAGATATACAAGGCAGGAAAATAGTTACATAAGGCATAACAAGTATCACAAATTAATCAGGCTTTAATCAAGGTGAGAACTAATTAGTTAACGCAAATTTAAAAAAAAACTTTGGGCTAGATTGGGGATACCCCCAGGAATATATAAGAAGAGATTATTTAAACCCAGTGGCTATATGATAGAGTGATACCAGTGTGAAGAGATAACCCTAAACCTGGAGTGCATTTAAGAGAAACTCTAGTCATAGTACTGTTATGTTCATATAAATGCATGCATAGTCATATAGATCTAATTATATCGAGGTCTAGGATTACCATTTTCGTAGTTATTGATATTGCATCAAAACCAGCGCAACACGCTACAGATCTATGACTTAGAAACCAAAAATAGAGGCTACGTTTCCTGGGCAAGCCGAAAGGATTGGTCAAACAGTCTTAGCCTACATTTTAATGTGTAAGCTTATGACATCAAAGAATAAATTGTCCGACAGAGACAGAATCTGGGCTTAAAGTGTGGCTGAACGGTCATGAACTCGCTACCTCTCACTCTCTACGCCAGCGTGTTATCCATTGCGCTACCGCCTCCCAACTATCAAGTGAACAGATGTAATCGCAGGAAAATCGATCCGGCTGAGCAGTTGGTTCGGTGTTTAGCCTCGGAGGAGAAAGTCTACAATAATAAATGACTTTATTAGTCAACTATTATCTTATCTTACGTCGCCTCATTGCAATGCACGCGTTTTACGCCGTGGTAAGCTTATATCCTTTAAATTAAGACAAAGACACCGTTTTTTGAATAACGAAATTTAAATCAGACGTAAAAATACTGATAAGCGCAGGAATTGATAGTTTTACACACGGCAGTAGGCCCTACTGTTGTTTTCGATTCGATCAAAACGACGTAGAAATTATCTGACAACCCAATCAATCACGAGAGTTTGAATTCCCTTATATCGGTATATATAGGCCTACCGATCAGTCTCCGATCGCAATTAACCCCATCTACGAGCCACGGGAAGACGGGCATCACTTGACGAAGTGGAATCAACAGCAAAAACGAGGAAGGCATCGCTTTGAAGAGTGCTCGCAGCTGAAGTAAATATATTTGGTTTATATTAGCCGACCGTATAATATTATTATAATGCTTAGAGGCCGTACACCCTGATCAATTTGCAAAAAATAGCAGATCGGGTGAGATACTTCATCGCCGCGTGCCGTTTGAATACACATCGTACGTCACGCCATTTAGGACTCCGCGCACGGACTTGTGCAATCCCGAGATGCTAGAAATTGGAAATCCAGAATTTGCATAGCACATGATTAGTGCCTGCCAGTGCCAGTCCCAAGCCTGGAAGAAGGAGGAGGGCGTCGCTAATCCTATTCGTTACCACACAGCGACGCAGAAATAAAATTTAACAGCCAGTGCTTTTCAGAAGCACTCCCAGTGGGTGCGCCGTCGAGAGAAAAGGCAAGTTTTGAGGCGAGAGAAAGATGAGGAAATACCACCAGAGCAAACTGATGGTAGAAGTCCATTCCGTAGGGATGAGCCTATGCAGACAAATGACCTGGATTGAGCCATGGCAGTCCTGACGCAAGGAACAATATGGTCAAGCCGAACCTATGCAGACAAATGATCTGGATTGAGCCATGACAGTCCTGACGCGAGGAACAAAGTGGTCAAACCGGTCGCTTTGTTTCCGCGTTTGAAATAAATTACTGTGCAAAATTAATCTTGCACTACACGTGGTCAGTATAGCTATTTGCCAGTGGACATTGTTTCTGAAGGAATGTGATTGCATTTGAACTTAGAGTTGAAACGTCACTTGGAAAGATGGCGATGGCAAAAGTCCTTGGATTGGTTTTCATGGTAGTATCGTTCATCGCACTGCATGCAGATGCAGGAACCGAGGACGATAACGATAACAAAGACAAGGCCAACCCAAAGGAAACGGAAGTGGACCACGGAATGCCAGGTTAGTCCACAAGTAACGTCGAGTTAGTAAGCGAGTTAGTGCCTCACTGAGGTTTATTTATTGTGAGTGAGTGAGCTTGCGAGTGCGTGCGTGCTTGAGTGAAAGTGTGCGTAAGTGAGTGGGTGAGTGAGTGAATGGGCGAGTGAGTGGGTGAGTAAGCGAGTGAGCGAGCGAGTGAGTGAGTGAACAGGTGAATGGTTGAGTGGGCTAGTGTGGAGCGAGTGAGCTTCAGTAGGTCTACTAACTCGGTCACTAAATCTTATCTGCGAACTCCTTTGGAACCTTGGGTGCGACTGACTCAGAGATGAGGTTCAGTGGGTGCCGCGCACCCAGCAGAATTCGGACCTTATTTAAAAAAAATTGCAGTAAACTTTTATTATCACACTTTATTTCTTACAACGTATGGAGCTGATGATCAACATAAAACTCCGATCTGCTGCAATGTATTATATAAAAAACCAATCAGATAGAGAAACACTGGTCGCCATCTGTGCACTCAACTTGTGACTGACTGGCAGATAGACTGTCCACCTGTCAGTGAGTCACTGATTGAATGACTCAGTTTGTACGTTGATTATTGAGTGATGATGTCCCAGCGACTAATCGTGTTCAGCTTTTACGTGATGCTGTTGTTAGAGTTTCAATTTGCATTTGTTAACATTGCTCTTTACTTCTCTCGCTCTCTCTGTCTCTCTCTGTCTGTCTGTCTGTCTGTCTCTCTCTCTCTTGCTCTCTCTTGCTCTCTCTCTCTTGCTCTCTCTTTCTCTCTCTCTCTCTTGCTCTCTCTTTCTCTCTCTTTCTCTCTCTTTCTCTTTCTCTCTCTCTCTCTCTCTCTCTCTCTCTCTCTCTCTCTCTCTCTCTCTCTCTCTCTCTCTCTCTCTCTCTCTCTCTCTCTCTCTCTCTTCTCTGCAATCACCTTCTGTTCGTTTCACAGTGCAGCTGGTTGATGAAAACTTGTTCACCTTGGAGTCCTAGCCCCAAAATGTGAATGCTTTAACACCAATGTAATAATTATTTCGAAGAATTAGTAGCTCAGATATTTTAAAATTATGTAAAACGGTCATCCATTATGGAAAATGGATGCTATAATAGGGAGTCAGAGGCCAAATATTCGATGGCCGTATTGATCAATCTTTCTCTCACGAAATATTCGAAGTTTGTTCCAAATCTCATGCTTGATTTACTAAGTAAACAAGTCGTCCATTGTTTGCACCAGGGCACTATAATATTCCTGGCAGTCTCTCGTCTTCCTTAGCTCGTCACAGATTTCCAAGGGACTCTGTGCACTGCGAACCTTTCTGAACAGTTCACCCTACCAGAGACACATTCAAATGTTAAATGCGTTTAAAGAACAGAACAAGCATGTTTAGTTTGATATCATTTGTTGTTAATATAAGTTTAGGAATTTTCAGCAGCATCATACTTAATTTGCTATTTTTTTTAGAAGAACAAATCGAATTGGAACACCTTCTCGTCGCGATTGCAGCTCTTATAGAGCCGGAGATTGTTTTCGCTGGAAAGAATTGCGAATGCACGGGCCTCACCTGCAAATGTTGTCAGAGTATTAAAATTATAGGTATTGTAAAGATTGGATGCAAGTATCCAATCTATTCTTACGTCATTTCGAACCTATACTTAGCGCCCTTCTACGAATCAACTCTGCATTGGGGTGGAGGTGGGTGGTGACTGCAGCTCAGCTGCTTCTCGTGCATTTCCCAAGACCGGAATTTAGAAGGAAAGTATGTCGGACAGTAGCCTATATTATATAAAACATGAATAATTCGGACGGATTCAATGCAAAACAACTGCCCCAACCTCCTGAAGTGCGGAGGGGCGATGCTACTTACTGAATTTCGTGAAGCATAGCTGCAAGTGTGCTTGCATAGGTCCTACTTATGGAATGGACTTCCCCATCAGTTCGCTCTGGTAGTTTTTCGTCATCCCTCGTCTCAAAGCCTGACTTTTCTCTTGGAGTTGCACGCACTGTGAGTGCTTCTGAAAGGCTCTTTCTGCGAGAAGCGCTTTATAAATGGTCAGATTCAATACAAAATTCACGAACTGACAGAATGATTCCGTTATGGACATGCAGCTCAGTTGAACTGTGTTGAGAACGGTATCGAAATAAAACTACGGGTGCTGAACCCATTATTAATTTTGACAGACGGTCCTAAAAGTACCCCCGTCCAAAACAATGCCCCGCGGCCTGATGTACTTGGTGCCTAAGGCAGACGATTAGGATATGAATCCACTTTTATTGAGGTTTAAGTATTGACGCTTCGTGTGCCGTAGTTATTCTTATGTTCGGTTATTGTTAACGAAAACTTCTAGACACCGCGGCATCTTGTAAAAAAGCGCTTTGATCAATTGGAATAAAATTTGGTGTAGACCTAGTGGAACAATTATTCTCGGGTGTTGATGAAAGATGGATGTAGTGTCTCTACACAGGAGGTCAGTCATGTAGGCTAATTATTAATTTTCGGACTATGCCCTCATCGTTTCAGCTGAAGTAAGACATGACGGCGCCACATTTTGACGAGAGACTTTGAAACGTAGGAAGATAAATCTTGAATATCATGAACGAGTATTTGCTGGTTCTTTCACAACATTTGGATTCATGCTTTGATTCAGCTAGAATGAGGTTCACCTTTTCTCTCTTTCTAACGTTTTGCGCAGCTTGCACATGAGGTATGAAGATTTTATTGACCGCTTGCATCACTTCAAATCCAAAATTGCAATCTCGATTAAACGAAGCATACATGTACTAGGCCTATTCATTATTACTTCCTATTGCACATCATTTCTTTCTAATAAATTATTATACGTCGTCCGGATTCGTAGGAATTTTCTTTAAGTTGTAAGTGATTTTATTCAATAGCTTGCGTGGTGTTGACCTATACTCCAGCCGATGAAACTGTGTTAATCTCTGTTACGCTCGGGGGCCAAGCCGTATACGAGAAGAAATTCCGTGGTAAGTATAATCAAAACACGACGTGAGTTCAATCTGATATCACGCCGTCTAATTTTAGGACAGTCTATTCCAATTTACTGTCAAACTGAACTTGAACGTTTTGGGGATGGGTTTCGAATAATGACAATACAGTGGCACGAAGGCTATCCTGGGACGCAACAACCTTCGGACGCTTCCATCACAAAGGTCGACTTAGCCTTGCAGATGACACTGGTAAAAATCAACGAGTATTATAGTAGTGAGCTTTGCATGGCAGCGACACGGTCAAATGCAACTACAGTGCTGGCCAGTGCATTAGAAACACATATAAAAATCATGAAAAAACACTGGAATTAGCAATTAGCATATCTTCTTTCTAGCCAGAACACAGTCGAAGAACAATTAAAAGCTGCTTATAAGATAAAACAGTGTCTTCTGTCATTAGTTAATGATTTTTTATCAGCGAAATTTTTATAGACATTATAGATAGCTTCCAGCCGAAATACATGAAATGTGCATGTACGAAACTACATTTGTACATGTGTACGTCTACATGTCGTTCAAAGTGTCATTAATCATTATGCAGTGGGGTGTGCACTACCAAACGCTAATGGACCCGGTTGCCAATGTTAACTTCAATACTTTGTGTAACCACCCTTGCTGCTAATGACTTGAGCAATACGCTTCGGCATCCTCTGTATCAGGCGTGTACAGAGTACACATGTCGCAGATGTCGTGTAGGGCCATTTATACATTTTTGTAATTATTTTACTTGAGGAAGAATCACTGAAGGCTGTGAAATAATTCAACTCACTGCCAATACTTTTGATATTTCAGTTGTTGTTATAAAATTTTATATTAAACAATACTGCCACTGAAGCCGTGGTCGACGCTCGCGGAACTCTTGGATTCTGCGGAACCCCGGTTGAAAATCACTGGCTTAGACTAATTAAACCGCAAAGCTTGTAATACTTTGGATTCGGATTTAGCAGTAGGCCTAGTGAAGATTGCGATGATTTCAAAACTTTTCGCAGTCCTGCTAATCAAAACAAGCATTTATGCTTTTAGTCTCGAATCCGCCAACGCCATGCTTCGTGCTGAATCGGGTGAATATCATCTGTTTCAACTTCTACGACTTCAAAGTTGACACAGAAACTTTCACCGGATGCGTCAGATTTGTTGCGAACTTCATGGGGAAAAAGTTCAGTCATGTTCTTGGCTGCTTCACAATTGCCATTCCCCATTCTGACGGGCTTCTCCCGCCTCCAGAGACCGCGCCTAATCCCAAGTCAGATCACAAGGTGTAACTGGTACACATCGACAATGCAGTCGAAATGAATCCTGTACACCTGTATAATCCAAAAACATTCCTATGAAAATTGTGATGATGTGTTATTAAATTGCAAGCGGTATTACGCTGAATGCCATGACTTCTGTGTAGATGTGCTCTGGATGTGTCTCTTATTATTCAGCTGTGTATAATCAACTGACTTACTATGGCCATTCACGTTCGAATAAAAAAAAATGCATGATGTGCAGCAACGGTGTTAATTTGTGGAAAGTATTGTAGGCGCTATTGTATTTTTGAAATAATATTGTATTGTTTATGGGGATTTATCAGGCACCTCTTACAGTTCTAGCTATTCAGAGGCGTGTCACCCCCGGTGAAATAAGAAAGACTTCAAGCAGCGAAGAGCTGAAGATGACGCTCCAATAAGATCTTAATATTACGGATAACTGGTGTGACACCGTTGTTGCTACACAGCCTACAAATTAGTAGTCTGATCAAGTTCTTTTCCCAGTGTAACTATTTCATTTTAATCGACTATTTCACATTATTATCACTATGAATGTTTCTTCACTACAGTGATCATACCTATTACCTAACATGTGATGGTGCATAGAACAATCCAGTAGGCTTTGACTCAGGTTTAGGCTAGAAGTTATATAAAATTGGAATAGAAGTGAAGAGCGAGTAGCTCAGATGGCTATCACAATAATAAATTTCATGCCAGTCATAGTAGTATTTAGGCAGACTGGTTAATAATGACTTAGGCACCGATTATAACTAACTAAAACACGCAGATAGGCCTATACATTACTGTAGTGCATAGTTACAGTTACAGTTACAAAATACAATTAAAAACAATTAAAGGATGAGCGCCAAAGTAAGCTTATTCAACTTCAACTTCAACTTGTTTATTGATCCCAAAAATATAAAACAAACAATTATGCATTCATAATAGTACACTAAGTGATTAATTGCAGTTAACAATAATTGCGATGGTATAGCTTAGTGTGCAATCATTACTGTGAAAATAATTAAGGGAGCAAAAGGCTACCCGAAGGGAGGGATCCCGCTAGTGGGGCCTATTTACTAAAGAAAAAAATCTTCACTGTAATATGATCAATGACAATAATTTAGGAAACAGATAGAAATGACAGTATTTTTGGAATCAATTAAATAACAGCAGCAGGATACCTTCCCTTATAGAACGGACTTGCACGCCTATAGAAAAACAGTGTGCTATTGTAATGTAATGTAATGTAATGTAATTCAGACAATTTGTATAGCATCGTCAGTAGCAAGCTACTTCTAGGATGCTTTACACGCATAATGTCAACTGTCAGAGTAAATGTCATGAGCTCGAGAGCAAGTGTAGCTTCAATTGTTTTTTAAAAGTTGATACAGTTTTGATATCCTGGATGGTTGATGGAAGACTGTTCCAGGCGCGTGGGCCTGCGACGCGAAAGGCGCGATCGCCCATTTTTGTTTTCGTCGCAGGAATGAACACGTCGGCGGTCTTGGACGATCGCAGCCGGGACCTCCTTGGATCATCTGCTAGCGGTTTGATGTTGTCCGCGAGGTAGGCTGGTGCGCAATTGTTGAGGCATTTGTACATTAGGATACAAAGTTTGAAATTGATGCGGTCACCTATGCCAAGCCACTGAAGCTGGTCTCGAATCGCGCTAGAAATGTGGTCGAATTTTTTCAATCGCAGGACCAGACGAGCAGCAGCATTGATGACCGCCTGAAGCCGAATGATACTGCACTGTATCCTATTCCACGGGGCTCTGTCTTGTGCCCCTTCTCTTCATAATCTATACATCAGATCTTGCCCCTCGTCTTGCCTCCCATGCTATGCGAGCCCATCTGTATGTAGATGATGTCCAACCCTACCAATAATATTGCCCGTCTGAGTTGCCTTGATCGCGTTCTGCGCTCTGCAGCCCACCTTATTGGCCGCATACCCAAATTCAACCACATCTCCTGCTATATGCGTGACGTGCTCCACTGGCTCCCTCTCAAGCAACGATTTGAGTATAAAATTATGATATCTACTCTAGTCTGGCGCTGCGTGTTACGCCTTGCTCCTGCCCGCCTTTGTGAGATCTGTAGCCCTACTCTTAGTTTTCACCATTTCCACTCCCTTCGTTCGACTGAACAAAGTCTGATCTCAGTCCCTTTTGCTCGAACTTCCACTATGCAGAACCATGCTTTCTCGGTGGTAGGACCCTCAACAGGGAATGGTCTTAATCTGACCATCCGCTCTCTTTGTAAAAAAATGTTCTCAGGCTTTCCTCTCTCATCTTAAGACAGTTTAGGGCTTGGGAAAGTTTACACAAACGGTGGCAACCGTTCTGTCAAGGTTACGCGAATAAATGGCTCACATTTTCTTCTTAGCCGGTGGTCTTGTGCATGTATACTATAGACGGTAGTGGCCTACCCTTCTTACTCGACCCACAAGTGGGCCTAACAACTCACAGTGACACAACCGTTGGTACTTCTCATTCCTCCGTAATTGTTTGAAAATTACCCCTTTCAATCGTGGCATGGTGTTATCAGGTCAGGAACCCCTCTGAGCGTTTCTCTTGAAGCGGCGCTATACAAATTTACAATCGCAATTACGATTTAGTCGACCATAATGCAACTTGTCGTCGATAGCTGGAAGTGAGAGCAGCTGACTGACACGCAGACGCGCTGGACGTAATAGGCTTCCTTCGGTAAATGACGAAAGCAAGCATAAAATGTGCATCACGAAGATTTTTACACAATTATTTTACACCAGGTGCACGGTGTTATTGTGATACAAGATACATCAATCGATTGCAAATTCATTTGGGATTACATAGAACTAAATTCTGTTACGATATTCCAATCGCTTCTCAAGAAATTAGCTTGAAAACGCTGAGGTCCGCGCGTACCCCCCTCTTGGGCCTTCGTGTACCAAAAAATACCTTGGGCACTAGAGTGTTAAGAAAAGACTGATCACTCCGAGATGACGCAGTTGAGATGGGGGTTGAGGTTGAAGTTCCAGCAGCAAGACGTGGCAGCTGGTGAAGCATCACAAACTGTATAGATTTAGGAAACCACAACTTCAAATGCCGAATAGGTAGCTCTCAGAATCGCCACAACGACTTAGGAAATCTCACACAATTGCTACAAGCAGTTTCGAATTGTGAAGTGTACAGGTAAATCAGTGAAGTGTACAGGTAAATGCCCAACCATGGACAATGGTAACAACAGATGCAGTGATGCGGGGGTAACTTGATACAGTTTGTTGTTAGGGTCGTCACAACTATCAAAATCTTACCAAGGGGTCGCTGCAATAAACAAGTTGAGAATCGCTGGTTTAGAGTCATGGGTCACCTGCAGACATTTTTGCAGTGGGGCAGAATTTTTACGATTGTCGCTGTTAGATTTTTTAGTAGCAAGAGCTTAAAAAATTTAACGCTGGAAATTAAGAATACGGGTGTTTTTCAAAGAGGTTTCTTATGCAAATTTATAATTTTCTTTTTGTGTATAATTTTTAATACGAATAGTTTCCTTAGGAATTTGTTAAAAATCAAAAAGTAGATGTAAAAAGTAGTTTCCGATAGGTGCGTTGTTTAATTCCATAGAATGAATGAATGAATAAATGAACAAAATATAGGTGTAACTTTTCAAGGGAAAAATGCTCCTCTAGCTGCTTCTAAAGCGCCACTCGAAAACCATTCGCAGGGCGCCAGCTTTCTCACATGTGCGGCATCGAGTCAGAAGCCTGTTCCAAAGAGTAGTCAAAAAGAGGTCAGATTTAGGCCGCATCCTATCTTTGACTTCTGGCGAACTGAGAGAGACACGTTTTTTGCTGCAACGCCTCTCTATAACCGTTCAGCGTTTCAACTCGGCGGCCTTTAGAGGCACTTTAGCAGATCCGGTTCCAGAGAAGATATAGCAATAGCCACTACTTCCCTAGTTTTGTACTTCCTGTTACTGATGTTTGTTTGTTGAAGACATTGAAAGGTAATAATAATAATAAGAATAATAATAAGAATAATAATAATAAGAATAATAATAATAATAATATAAGGCCTAACGTTGAAAACGATAATTTTACTTGTCTGCATGTGATCGTGTTAGTTTTTGAAGAAATAAATGTGTTATAATAATAATAATAATAATAATTATAATAATAGTAATAATAATAATAATAATAATAATAATAATAATAATAATAATAATAATAATAGTAATAATAATAATAATAATAATAATAATAATAATAATAATAATAATAATAATCTCACTCTCAGCACGTTGGAGACGAGAACCTATAAAAAAGCTTTTATTATTTATTGTTTTTAAAGCCTGAGGGATCATACATACCTCGGGCGCAAAAAAAAAAAAAAAAAAAAAAAAAAAAAAAAAAAAAAAAATAATAATAATAATAATAATAATAATCTTTTCTTTAATGAAGCGCCTGCAAGACGCACTGCGCTTTACACTTACAAGATATGCAGTAATCTGAATTAAACTTAACTATCAGAACGGACAGCCTTGCAATTACAAAGCGCTAATAGCAGCCAACAAAGCATATCCGCCAAACGTGGACTCGAATTCGCTACCTCTCACTCTCTACGCCAGCGGGTTATCCATTGCGCTGCCACGTCCATTCCCTCCCCCAACTATCAAGTGATCAGGTGTAATCGCAGGAAAATCGATGCGGCTGGTTCGGTGTTTAGCATCGGAGGAGAAAGTCTACAATAATAAATGACTTTATTAGTCAACTATTTTCTTATCTTACGTCGCCTCATTGCAATGCACGCGTTTTGCGTCGTGGTAAGCTTATATCATTTAAATTAAGACAAAGACACCGTTTTTCAATAATGAAATTTAAATAGCAGACTCAATACACTGATACGCGCGAGAATAGATAATTGTGTACACGACAGTTGGCTACGACTCGAGCAAAACGACGTAGAAATTATCTGACAACCGAATCAATCACGAGAGTTTGAATTCCCTTATATACCGACCAGTCTCCCGTCGCAATTAGACCCACCGACGATTCACGGGAAGACGGGCATCACTTGACGAAGTGGAATCAGCAGAAACAACGAGGAAGACATCGCTTTGAAGTACTCGCAGCTGAAGTAAATATACTTTGTTTTCATTAGGCGAGGAAGGAATCGCTTTGAAGCAGCCTACTCGAAGCTCAAGTAAATATTACAGTGGTGTGCAAAAGTCTGGAACTACCTAGAAATATCGTGGTTTTTTCGACTTTCCAGCCTGTTAATCGCATATTTTCATATGCCCAATACAAACTTTTGTGTGTAACATCATGGGGGATATATTTGGCTATTAGAATCAACTTTTTATTCTAGGTTGAACCAAATTTTAGAATTTTTGGGGGGAAGTTGCCATGGTAATAGATTTTTGTGTGTAAATCTCGTAATTTGTACTTCTTTGGCCATTGGTGTAAAAATATATTAGTGTGGTTACAAATGTGTGGTATGAATTCGTTTATAATCATTCATTTATTCATTCATTCATTTGAAAAATTTATATAGCGCCCTGGCTTTCAAGGAGACTACTCAGAGGTGCTCCCAGTTCAACCACGGCTAAAAAGACAGGTTTTCGAGCAACTGATAGAAAGCAGGCAAATTATTCCGAGGTATACAGTAAGTGTAGAACTAATCATTTAGTTGGCATTGAAAAAGAAGTTTTGTGGGCAGTTATGCGTCAGCATTTGGTGAGCCACCCCTTATTCTTGATCACTTGTCTGCACCGTATCTGCATTGAGTACACCATCTTAACGAGGTTGTCATGGGTAAGACATGTTGCCTGGTGGCGATGAGCTACTCACTCAGCTCGCAATTACTGGTGGTATTTCTCTTTGATATCTTTAAGGCTATTTTGTGCCAGGGATTCTCAGTCGGATTCCAATATGGGGACTGGACTAGTGGACAGACCAGTCCAGCGTCCTGATGTTGAATGCCAGGGCGCTATATAAATTTTTCAAATGAATGAATGAATAAATGAATGATTATAAACGAATTCATACCACACATGACCTGTTTTAACCATACTAATATATTTTTACGCCATTGGCCAAAGAAGTACAAATTACGAGATTTACACACAAAAAACCATCACCATATGGCAACTACCAAGAAAATATTTGTAAAATTTGGTTCAGCCTAGAATAAAAAGTTGATTCTAATAGCCAAATATATCCCCCATGATGTTACACACAAAAGTTTGTATTGGGCATATGAAAATATGCGAGTAAGAGGCTGGAAAGTCGAAAAAACACGATATTTCTAGGTGGTTCCAGACTTTTGCACACCACTGTATATTATTTGGGGGGCCCGGTAGAGTAATGGTTAACACACTGGCCAAGAGTGCGAGAGGTAGTGAGTTCGAGCCACCGTTGGGCGGATTTGCTTTGTAGGCTGCCAATGGCGCCGTGTAATTACAAAGCTGTCTGTTCAGTTGGTAGTTAAGTTTAATTAAGATTACTGCATAACCTGTGAATGTAAAGCGCAGTGCGTTTTCAGGCGCTCAATTAAAGAAAAGATTATTATTATTTATTATTATAAGTTAATTTGTTTCATTAGGCGGCCGTATAAATATTATTATAATGCTTATAGACCTTAGACTGTGGTCAATTTGCAATTAACTGCTTCACCACCGCTTCCCTTTTGAATGTACGCCATGTCATTTTAGGATCCCCCGCACGCACTGTGCAGTCCTTAGGTGCTAGAGGAATACAATAAAGCCAGCGAGTAGGTCCTTCATGAATACGTGAAACGTCTTTGTAGTTTGCTGTCATCAGAAGAGCGTTAAACGATTTAATAATAATTGTTATCTCTGTTTCTTTTTTGCTGCTGTTTAACTTAATGTCAGGGTTTTAGCATGCTGATCTACACAAAATGTTACAGTGGTTCTAAATGGATTTGAGCAGCTTTAGATGGACTTTTGCAATTAAAAATAGTAGAAACTGGTCACTGTCGTCCGATTGGGAATAATTAGCATGGGGAGTGGGAATGAATGGAAGTGACTGTGCAATTCTAAAAATTTCTTAAAACCACCCTGCTTAATGTGATGCTATAATTTATGGTAGTGTCGAACGTCTCCATGCTTTAGACTGGCGCTGATAAAGCACGAGCAGTGGCGGAGTTAATTGTTTATTCCGCTTGTTATATTCTAATGACGCTGTGTCACAACAAAGGTGATCAGTGTCGCACCCATCCTTTCTTCAAGCTTGGGATTGGCACTTCCAGAGCACAAGAAGAATTATGCGTTATTCGTAATTTATGGTAGGCCTATAGTGGGAAAGCCGATACTAAACTTATAAGCAAATCTTTCTTGATTATATTTTATTGTATTCTATCTGACCATTTTGGAAAGCGCTTCTCGCAGCAAAAGTTTTTCATTCCTTTGGAGCATCGTTCGAATGACTGACCCATAGGTCCACTCGACGGTGTGAAAATCCCATGCGTTTACGCCTTGTCGTGGCGTGGAAGCTTTACCCGACTCTGAGTTATAGGCCTACAGAGACGAGGGTCGGCGACCAAGTGCGCAAGAGCAACGTTACCTCCGCCACTGGAAGTCCAGGCTTTGCACAGTATGCTTAGCGCCTGCCAGTGCCAGTCCCAAGCCTGGAAGAAGGAGGAGGGCGTCACTAATCCTCTTCGTTATCACACAGCGAGCAAAATTAAAATCAACAACCAGCGCCTTTCAGAAGTTATCCCAGTGCGTGCGCCGTCGAGAGAAAAGTCAGGTTTTGAGGCGAGAGAAAGATGAGGAAATACCACCAGAGCGAACTGATGGTCGAAGTCCATTCCATAGGGAGGAACCTATGCAGACAAATGATCTGGATTGAGCCACGGCAGTCCTGACGCGAGGAACAAAGTGGTTAAACCGATCAGGGGATCTAAGAGTCTTCTTGTCACTTTGTTCCCGCGTTTGAAATTAATTACTGCGCAAAATTAACCTTGCACTAATTCAAATTCAAATTCAAATTCAAATTGTTTATACACGTAGTCAGTATAACTATTTTCCAGTGGACATTGTTTCTACAGGAATGTGATTGCATTTGAACTTACAGTTGAAACGTCACTTGGAAAGATGGCGATGGCAAAAGTCTTTGGCTTGCTTTTGATGGTAGTGTCATTCATCGCATTGCATGCAGATGCAGGAAACGAGGACGATAACGATTACAAAGACGAAGCGGAGACCAACCAAACAGAAATCGAAGGGGACCACGACTTGCCAGGTTAGTCCACGAGTAACGGCAAGTTAGCAAGCGAGGATGTGAGTGCCTCAGTGAGGTTTATTTATTGTGAGTGAGTGCCTGAGTGAGATAGCGAGTGCGTGCGTGAGTGTGTGAGAGAGTGAAAGGAGTGAGTGAGCAAGTGAGTGAGTCAATGAGCGAGTGAGTGAGTGATTGAGTGAGCGACCGATCGAATGAGTGAGTGAGTGAGTGAGCGAGTGAGTGAGTGATCGAGTGAGTGAGTGAGTGAGCGAGCGAGCGAGTGAGTGAGTGAGTGAGTGAGCGAGCGAGCGAGTGAGTGAGTGAGTGAGCGCGCGAGTGAGTGAGTGAGTGAGTGAGTGAGTGAGTGAGTGAGCGAGTGAGTGAGTGAGTGAGTGAGTGAGCGAATGAGTGAATGAGCGAATGAGCGAATGAGCGAGTGACTCCTTTGGAACCTTTTGCGCGACTGACTCAAAGAAAAAGTTCAATGGGTGCCGCGAATTCGGACCTTATTTTAAAAAATTGCAGTAAATTCCCGTTATCAAACCTTTTTCTTACAACGTCAGGAGCAGAAGTTCAACATAAAACTCCGATCTGTTGCAATTTATTATATAGATACTCAGAGAAAGAAACACGCGTCATCACCTGTGCACTAGGTGTCTGTGGGTACACCATTGTTGCTACCCGACCCGTACCCGTAAACAGAACCTCTACCAGTACCCGTACCCGTACCCGTGCCCGTACCCGACCCGCATTAAAAATTACTTCCCGTATCGTACCCGCCACGTCATTATCCTGACTTCATAATTGAACTAGACTTGCAACTCAACATGTAGGCCTATTTATAATGATAAATACGCAATTACAAAATTACTTCCCGTATCGTACCCGCCGCGTCATTATCCTGACTTCATAATTGAACTAGACTTGCAACTCAACATGTAATACGCAATTTGAGACGATGATGATGATGATGATGATGATGATGATGATGATGATGATGATGATGATGATGATGATGATGATGACGATGACGATGACGATGACGATGACGATGACGATGACGACTGTGACGACGGTGACGATGGTGATGGTGATGGTGATGGTGATGGTGATGATGATGATGATGATGATGATGATGATGATGATGATAATGATGATGATGATGATGATAATGATAGCTGAAGCAACTGGTGTGTGTGGTAGCAGCAGCAGTAACATCAACAATAATTGTCCAATTGTCCAATTATTGGACAATTGGACAATGGACATCATCTGGCAGTCTCTCGTCTTCCTTAGCTCGTCACAGATTCTCAAGGGGCTCTGTGCACTGCGAACCTTTCTGAAAACTGTTCACCCTACTACGACGCTTTCAAATGTTCATACGCAATGCGTTCATAGAACAGGATAAGACAGAAACAGTCATGTTTACTTTGATATCATTTGTTGTTAATATAGGCCTAAGTTTATGAATTTTCAGCAACATTATACATTTCACCTAATGTGCTTTTTTTTAGAAGGGGAACCAATCGAATTGGAGCACCTTCTCGTCGCGATTGCAGCTCTTATAGAGCCGGAGATTGTTTCCGCTGGAAATGGAATGGGAAAGAAGTGCGCATGCAAGGGCCTCACCTGCAGATGTTGTCAGAAGATAAAAAATATAAAAGGTATGCAATATATTCCTACGTCATTTCGAACCTATATATACTTAGCGCTCTTCTACGAATCCACTCTGCATTGGGGTGGAGGTTGGTGATGACTGCTGCTCAGGTGCTTCTCGTGCACTTCCCAAGACAGGAATTTGGGAGGAGGGTATGTCGGACAGTAGCCCATATTATAGCAAACATGAATGAATTCGGATTCAATGCAAAACAACTCCCAACCTCCTGAATTGTGGAGGGGCGATGCTATTTATTGAATTGCGTGAAGCATAGCTACAAGTTTGCTTGCATAGGTTCTACTTATGGAAAGGACTTCCCCATCAGTTGGCTCTGGAAGTGTTTCGTCATCTCGCGTCTCAAAGCCTGACTTTTTCTTGGAGTTGCACGCACTGTGAGTGCTTCTGGAAGGTTCTTTCTGCGAGAAGCGCTTTATAAATGGTCAGATTCAATACAAAACATACAACTGCATACGAACTGACAGAATAATTCCTGTATGGACAGGCGACTCAGTTCAATTCAATTCAATTCATTTATTGTAACCAACCATCAACATAGCCTACACAATAGACATAGTATAACATGCTTCACATAATCGGATGGGAACAAGGAAGGCCCTAAGGGATGAATATCCCGCTAACAGGGACACCTAATTACATATCAATTTTAACAGATGGCTAGACGGTTGACATAATGAATTGAACAATAGGCTAAAAGAACAGCATGAGATGACAATTAATGTAGTAAACTTAACTAAAGAACGCAACACAAACACAACAAATAATAATAAAATCAAATCAAATAAAATCAGTGCCTACAAGGTTAAATATCTTTGCAGTCATTAACCAAGTAGTTGCGCAGTAGTGTTTTTGCTCTTTGTAAACTGGAAGCTTGTTGAACATGATTAGGAAACGAGTTCCATATACCTGGTCCAGTATATTTAATATGGAATCTTCTTGAGTTTAAACGAGCGGATATGGCTCGATAATGAGAGGAGTTCCTGGTGGAATAGCAGTGTATTTCAGATCCTTTTTGGAAATACCCTGCAAAGTTAAGGGGAAGAAGATCATGGGTGAACCAATACATAAAGACTCCTATCTGGAAAGTCATTATTTGGTGAAACTTTAATAAATTAAATGATTGAAATAAAGGACGTGAGTGAATAAAAGGCTTAACTCCAGCTATGATACGTATTGCAAGTTTTTGGAGAAGTACTAATTTATTGAGCCTGGATTTATATGTAGATGCCCAAACTAAATTACAGTATGATAAGGATATATTAATGAGTAGTACAATTTAACACGGATAGTGGGGGGAGTATATGGGAAGTTCGACGAAGGATACCAACACTTTTTGCAACCTTGGCAGAGATATATTTTATATGATCATTCCATGTGAGGTGTTGATCTATGTACACACCAAGAAATTTAGTGGAGCTAACCTGCGTTATGGAGGTATCATTGATAGGCAGTTGCAATTCATTCTGGGGGCACTTCTTTTTATTAGTTCGAAAGAGCATAAAATTAGTTTTATATATGTTTAAGGAGAGTCTATTAGCAGAGAACCATTCGGCTATGAAGACAAGCTCATTGTTTACTGTTTGTATTAGACTCTGGTAGGATTTATGAGAGTGGAAGACATTTGTATCATCAGCAAACAAGATGAATGAAAGAGTAGGAGATATATTAGGCAAGTCATTAATGTATAGAAGAAAAAGCAAGGGTCCGAGATTAGAACCTTGGGGCACACCATATCTAACAACTCTAAAGTCTGAGAGAGCTCCATTGCAGGAAACACACTGGAGACGTCTTTCGAGATAACTGGCAAACCAAGCTAATTGGATGCCTCTGATGCCATAATTAGCTAATTTTTTAATAGGATCTCATGATTTACGGTATCGAAGTTGAACTGTAGTGAGAACGGCATCGAACAAACAAAACTACGGGTGCTGAACCCATGATTAATTTGGCAGAGGTCCTAAAAGTATGCGCGTTCAAAACAACCCTCCGCTGCCTGATGTACTTGGTGCTGAAGGCTAGAGTATGTCATAAGGCAGATGATTAATATATGCATCCACTTTTATTCAGGTTTAAGTATATTGACGCTTCGAGTGCCGTAGTTATTCTTATGTTCAGTTATTGTTAACGAAAACTACTGGCAGTGGCGGCGCCAGGATTTCAGTTTCGGGGGAGGGCTGAAGCCTCGCGGCGAAAATTTCACATTTTCATCCGTCAAAATTTCTGACGACCTTTTTTTTAGCCATCGGCCGAAATCTCATGAAAATTTTCCATTTTCGCCGCCAAAATTTCTGACGACCTTTTTTTAGTCATCATCCGAAAATCGTGGATATTTCAATGTCAAAAATTTCGGATTGCCATTTTTTAAGGGGCTGAGCCTCTTGTAGGGGGGGCTTAGCCCCCCAGCCCTCCAAGCGACGCCACTGACTACTTTACACAGTGCCATCAGGTAAAAAAGCGCCTGATCAAATGGAATAAAATTTGGTGTAGACCTAGTGGACCAATTCTCGGGTGTTGATGAAAGATGGATGTACAATGTACATGTAGTATCTCTAGCCAGGAGGACAGTCATGTAGGCTAATTAATATCCAGACGATGCCCTCATCGTTTCAGCTGGAGTAAGAAATGACGTCGCCACATTTTGACGGGACAGACTTTGAAACGTTGGAAGATAAATCTTGGATATCATGAACGAGTATTTGCTGGTTCTTTCACAACATTTTGATTCATGCTATTGTGATCCGGATAATCGTGCCATTTACAGCTAGAATGAGGTTCACCTTTTCTCTCTTTTAACGTATTGCGCCGCTTCTACATGAGCTAGGAATCTTTCATTGACAGATTGTTTCACTTTAAATCCAGTTTCAATCTCTTTTAAATGAAGCAATATTATTCATGATTCCTTCCCATTGTAAAACCATTTCTTTCTGATATAGGTCATGCGGATTCGTAGAAATTTTCTTTAAGTTTGTAAGTGATTTTATTCAATAGGTTGCGTGGTCTTGACTTATACTCCAGCCGATAAAATTGTTTCATTCTCTGTGAGGCTCGGTGGCAAACCTATCTACGAGAAGAAATTCCTTGGTGAGTATAGTCAAAACACGACGTGGGTTCAATCTGATATCACGCGTTCTAGTTTTAGGACAGTATTCCATTTTACAGTCAGACTGAACTTGAAAGTTTTGGGGATGGGTTTCGAATAATGACAATACAGTGGCACGAAGGCTATCCTCGGACGCAACTACTTTCGGACGCTTCCATCACAAAGGTCGACTTAGACTTGCAATCGGCAGATGCCATTGGTAAAAATTAACGAGTAGCCTATTATAATAGCAGTGAGCTTTGCATGGCAACAACACAGTCAAATGCAACTAAATGTGATAACTTGCTCCGCTGAACATACATGTAGATGCGAATGCAAAAATGAAGGTTTATAAACTTGCATTAGTTGGAATAGGCCACATCGTGAAATTTAAATTAATAATAATTGTTTTCGAACGTTTAGGCCATTGGCTTTCAACCTTTTTCTGGTGACGGAAACTTTCTCATCGCACTAGTATGCTCGCGGAACCCTCTGCGTTTCACTCGTCAAGTGCTTCATGAAGCACATACAGTTGCAACTTGTAAAAATAGAAAATAGATATGTTTTTAAAACGGTTAAGTTTTGATGTAACGTTTTCTGACGTCATTTTGTACTTCTGGTACATTATATAAAAGGATAGGCCCTACATGCTTTAGAGTTCTATGAGTGCAGTAGGTCCCGTGCACAATGCTCTGTCAGAGAACAGCTGCGTTTCTGCAGTGAACAACTAAATGGATAAAATATTGAAAATGGAAATAATTTGCATTCTAGATCAGTGACGCTTCAAATTTGTTTGAAATATTCCACAGAATAGACATGGACGAATTTTATTGTGTTTCCACATGCTCATGCATCCATTATGATCTTAAGTTGTTTCTGTTAGTGCTGCAATGCTTGTCTCACTGTCGAAGCTGCGATCATTAGTCACTAGATCCATAATCAAAGTCACAAGGCTATTATTGACCTGAATGCACCCATCTATGGTAGCAAGAATTTTGTCGTGTTGTGATAGGATGCACCCTTTCTCAAGTTTATGGCGAGATTTACACCTGGCTATTTCTATAGTGGGGCAGAGTGGCCTCAGCCTACATGGGAGTTTCAGCTTCGTTTGAAGGCAAATCCTAAGTCCAACGATGGTTACATCCTTCACCTGAAATACTTCTGTCACAATTATAATCGACCATATAATTCTTATTTCACGCATTCTGTGTGATTTCCGAATAGCAAATAGGGAGTAAAAATTTGTCAGACAGACTTAGACTAAAAATTGCCTGCCTGAACGACAGCACTGTTGAAGACGTAGCTTAGGGCATCAATAATAATTATTACACATGATTGTATATATATATAGATTCCCATTTGATGCATGTTTCTTCCGAATATGCATGTATATCAGTATAACAACGCTATATCAAATTTTCAGTAAATAAATAGAATAAATAAATAAAATTAGCCTATAATATAGGCTAAATACTAATATTATTAGTCAGTAGGGCCCAAAGTATACATTTACGTAATCATTTAGCAAGAATCACTGAAAGCTGTGAAATAATTCGACTCACTGTCAATACTTTTGATATTTCAGTTGGTGTTATAAAATTTTATATCAAACAGTACTGCCATCGAATCCGTGGTCGACGGCCGCGGAACCCTTGGATTCTACGGAACCCCGGTTGAAAATCACTGGTTTAGGCCAATTATACCGCAATGCTTGTAATAAATAATTGGACTCGGATTTAGAAGTAGTGAAAATTCCGCAGATTTCAAAACTTCTCGCTGTCTTGCTAATCAAAACAAGCGTTTTTGCTTTTAGTCTCGAATCCGCCTCAGCTATGCTTCAATTGGAAGTTGGCGAAGATCTGCCTCCAGTTCTACGACTTCAAAGTTGAAACAAAAACTTTCAACGGATGCGTCAGAATTTTTATGTCCTTCCTGAAGAAAAAAGTCAGTTATGACCTTGGCTGCTTCACAATTAACATTCCCAAGTCTGACGATGGTCTCCCGCCTCCAGAGTCTGATCCCAAGTCCGAGCACAAGGTGCAACAGTTATAGACATTGACAACGCATTCGAAATGAATCCTGCCAGGCCTGCATAAACCAAGAACATTCCTATGAAAATGACGATGATGTATTATTTAATGGCAAAACGGTATTCCGCTGAATTCTAAGACTTCTGTCTAAATGTGCTCTGGATGTGTCTTTTATGAAATCAGACCTTGCTTCAGATCTTGTTTAATCAACTGACTTGATATGGACATTCACGTTCAAATAAAAAAAATACATGATGTGCAACTACGGTGTTAATTTGTGGAAAGAATTGTATTGTATTTTTGGACTAATATTGTATTGTATATGGGAATTTATCAGGCACCTTTTACAGTGCTAGCTATTCAGACACAGCGTGACATCACCGATGAAATAAGAAAGACTTCAAGCAGCGACGAGCCGAAGATGACGCTCGAATAAGATCTATTATATTACGGATAGCGGGTGTGAGGTCATAACACATACCTACAAAGGTATTTAGGACCACCATGGACTACTCTTACGGACAACCCTTTTGACTCAACGCAGCGCTCGTGAATAAGCCGGTGCCCCGCGCTTGGCTTTCAAGTGACGCTTTTGAAATTAGGAGTTTACAATTACGATTACGATTACGAACTAAGACTTCAACCACTAGATTTTTTTCAACGACGCCGCAATACATTTTATTCACACTAAGTGAACTGCATAATTATTATCTGAATCAGATCAGAACAAAATGTTAATGTCAACGAGAAATAAACATTAATTTGCATGGCACGTGGCGGTGTCCGCCGAAAGAGGAACGGCTTGAATAGTAGGCGTGTATTGAAACTGCCAGGGGCCTCACAGGAGAGAATGGAGGCAGGTCAGAGGGAAGACTATTCGACAGCGAATCAACAACCTATCAAGAAAATCGTGCATGAATAGGCCTACATAGGGCCTACAAATTACCGTTTGCATTCAAACATAGCCTAGTCATGTTCATAATCCTATAAATAGGGCTTACATGCATATAGGCCTAATTATAGGTCTACATGCCTAGATCTAGGAATACCTATTTCGTAGTTATTGATGTTGCATTAAGACCAGCAACACGCTTCATATTTACGACTTAGAAACCCAAAACAGTCTGAGGTTACGTTTGCTGGGCAAGTCGAAAAGATAATTCTAAATTTTTAATCTGAATGACACCAAAGAATTATCCGAAAGAAACGGAATCGGTCAGTAAGTATCGCAAACCTTAAGACCAACGTCTAAGAATTCGCAATGCCAGTAGGCCTATAATAATAATTATAGGCCTACTGGCATTGCGAATTCTTAGACGTTGGTCTGAAGGTTTGCGATATTCTTATTATTGTCCAAATTGAGACTGAGACCAGAAACCGCCATTTTGTTCTCGAATACCTTTTCCTTACATTACAGTTTAGGCTACATTTGGAGTTAGCTTCTAAATCGATTGAACAAAATACGTTGTATAAAATAGTCTAAACATGCTGGTGCATTGAATGGCATACAATTATTGCCGCTGTTTGCACTCTGCAAACAGCGCCAGTACCAAACCTGGCTAAAGTGAGGAGAGTGACGCTAACGATTTTTGTTATCACACATGATCGTCAAACTGAAACTACTACGATTATTTTAAAATAATAGCATGTATAGACTCAATCAATCAATCAATCAATCATAATTCATATAGCGCCTCTTCAAGGTACCTACTCAGAGGCGCTCCCGGCCTAGATCAAGCGGAAAAAACAGTCTTCAACAGTTTGTGAAATTTAGAACAGCTTTGTAGGTGTCGCATAGTCAAGAGATGTCCGTCCATTCCAGGTTGTTGGACCAACCACAGAGAAGCATTACGTCACCATATAGACAGCAGAGAGCAGTGGATTATATATGCAAACACATAGTTTCGTAACCATGAATTAAAGATCTAACTATGCCGTTGTGTTTTGAATTAAACTAATGTGAATTGCAGGGCCGTGTTTAAGGGTCTTCGAGTGTCGGTGCAGTTTTTCAGCAGGGCAAAATGCCGTTCGGCAGTTTTACAAGATTAGCCGTTTAACAAAAATCCGATGTTCAATAGGCTAGCCTACGTGGTTTGTCGGCTGTGGAGGGTCAGCAAGCAAGCACGCAACGTCGGCGAACTTAGTGAAATCAATGTTTTCTAACATTCACTGATTTTACAACAGGTTTAAGTAGCACCGAGACTCGCAAAAGGCATTTGGCCAGTGGTAACAAAACTCTCGGCTCGGGGGCATTCGGTGCACCGCACCGAATGGACCTATGTTAAACACGGCCCTGGTGAATTGGTGCGAATAGCCAACATACGAACGAATAAAATATTCTTATGATTATTTGTAGTCAATAATAAAATTATATTTGCATGTAAACATAATGTCCTGCAACAACCAGAATAATATCTTTAAAATGCTGGTTATGTTTTGAATTAAATTCTCAAGTGAATAAGTGAAATCGCAAGAAAATCGATTCAGTTGAGCGGTTGGTTCAGTGTTTAGTGACGGAGGAGAAAGTTTAAAATAATACATGACTTTATTATCCAACTACATGTATAGAGGAAGCCGGGGTAATTTCGGCCAATATCCTTATTTTTTGGTAAATTGAAACGGGTTGACTGTTAAACTTAGATTAAATCACAACTAAATATTTAGCAAGATAGGAACAATATACTGCAAGGTTGCTTTTTGATTGAGGAAAACATTTGTGAAGAAAATGTTAATTTTTTTAAAGTGAATTTTGGCCGGTTTTACCCCGGTGTACGGGGTGAATTCGGCCAACACTGTTAATTTTATCCTCAAAACAAACCAGATGAGGTATATGCATTAATGTATTAGCCGGTACCAAGGAAGCGCTAATATGGAGTAAAGCATAAGCTATTATTATTATTTTTAAAATATTTTGTTTACAAAACAAATGACCTTTCCTGGACTTCTTTCGTCACATCGCACGCTTGCCTTTCGTCTGAAAAGTTCTGGGTATATAATATAGAGTAAGAAATGATGCGATTTAGTTATATTTTAAATTAAAATTGGGAAAATTATTAAAAAATATAGTCATTATATTAAAATAGGTACTATGTACCATACCTAACATTTTTGGAGTAAATCCGTCCAAACGGCCTAATTTACCCCGATCCACACACCCTACATAAGAATCTTAACGAGCACGGACCGCCATTTTGGACAATGAATTTGGGTAACCAAATGACTGTTTGCCATTGGCAAAAACTATCGTGGTTTGCAGGATGAAAGCAAATAATCAAGATTATCTTCAATTCTTAGCTTTTACTGACGACTGTATCTTCTTTCCCTTCAGGCTAGGATTATTCCCTCTGGCGAGGGGTCAGCCACTCGGATCCTTCTCCTCCACTTGTCTCTGCTTCCGGTGTCTTCTTTCTTCAATTTGAGCAGCTTCAGGTCTTGTTGTATCACGTCCTCCCATCTTTTCTTCTGTCGTCCCCGACTGCGTCGACCATGTACCTCCGCCTGCGTGATTCTTTTGACGCAGCTACGCTCCTCTTTTCTCATTACGTGTCCATACCATCGCAGCCTGGTCTCCCGTGCTTTGTCAGTGATGCATGCCACACCGAGCGTCTTCCTGATGTCCTCACTTCGTTTCATGTCTTTCAATGATATTCCAAGCATCCATCGCAGCATTCTCATCTCTGTTCTTTCCAGCAAACTCTCGTCCCTTTTCGTTAATGCCCAGGCCTCTGCTCCATATAGCATTACTGGCCTTATCATCGTTTTGTAGATTTTTCCCTTGAGGTGAGTCGGCATTTTAAAGTCGCATAACACTCCGGATAGTTCTCTCCACTTCTGCCACGCTACTCTGATTCTGTTCCTGACGTCCTGCTCGCATCCTCCCTGCGCATTCATCGTCGATCCCAGATATTTAAACGTTTCCACCTGCTTCAGTGGTTCTCCCTTGATGCTCTTTATCTCCACTGTCTCCGCTGATTTTGAGCATACCATGGTTTCTGTTTTGTTTATGTTTACCTTGAGGCCCTTGCTCTCCACTGCCGTTTGCCACTCCGTAAAGTGTGTCTGCATCCTCTCCTCTGCATCGGCCGCCAGCACAAGATCATCCGCATACAGCATATCCCACGGCACCTCTCTCCTTACATGCTCCGACACAGCATCCATCACAATAATGAATAGTAGAGGACTCAGGCATGATCCCTGGTAGTAGATAGATTAAGACTATTCTGGGACATTTGACCACAATCATGGTTAAACTTTTCCAAACCATCCATAACCATGGTTTAAAAATATAACCATCCATAACCATGGTTTAAAAATATAACCATCCATAACCATGCTTCAAAAATATATCGACCCATAACCATGGTTAAACTTTTACCAATCAACCCAAACCATGGTTAAACTTTTCCCAACTTTTCCCAACTTTTCCAAAACTACCCATAACCATGCTTCAAAAATATATCAACCCATAACCATGGTTCAAAAAATATGCTGTCTCATCAAAAATTTGCCACCCCATAACCACCCCAGCACGCGCCTATGACTCATCATGCGGGGAATTTCCAGTAGTTTCGATGATGAGTCATAGGGTGATTACGTCGGTTGAGAAAATAACCCTCATCACATGACCACTAAGTTTTCATTATCTACCCACGAATTAAAAGACTCGGGATAACCTAACCACTTCACGAGCGATTTCTTTCCGCGTTTCCTGATAATCTTTTCTATTCTAAATATTTCTTGAGTCGTCTTCTGCAGCTCTTGCTCGTAAAATGAACCTTGTATTTCCTCGCTATTATAATCAGTAATCTTATAAGTTGGTGGATCTGTGTATTGAACTCCAGACACGGTAAATACCTCTTCCGTCCATCTAGGTGTGTATCCCTTCTCAAAAATATTCTTCTTCTTAGTTATTCTGACCTTATCACCAATTGAAAACTTTGGTATAATAGGTTCTGAAATCTCTTTACCGTATAAATTCATAAATACAGTTTTTTCATTCACTTTCATACTAGCCTTAGCGGGAGTCATTTTAATCGAACCGTGCCTTGTATTGTTATAATTACCCACCATTTCATCCAAAACGTTGATATATCTTCTCGTCGAGTTAGCCGAAAAATATTTATACATCTTTTCTTTCATCGTTCGGTTCCATCTCTCAACAACGCAAGATTTTTCCTCATTCTCGGTAGAGTACAACTCAACCAAATTCTTTACATCCTTATTATAAAATTCTTTCCCTTTATCGACCCATAATTTCACAGGCTTCCTCCCGCCCTCGAGTATCTTCATGAAGCCGTCAGCTGTAGATTTCCCACTCTTATCTTTCAATGGTACAATCCAGCCGAATTTTGAAAACACATCTATAACGGTTAATAGGTATTTCACCCCATCGTTATCTTTAGCGAAGCTCTGCATATCCACTAAATCGGCAGCCCATATCTCATCTATCCCGTTAACAAGCACCTTCCTTTTTCTAAAATGTCTAACTACCGGTTTGTGTAATTCATCGGCTAATTGATCAGTCCATTTCAGTTCAGAGTTTTTTTTAATCCTAAACCGAGGCTCGCCTTAGTAGATAATATAGGTTTAACTATAGCCCTCTCCACTCGTTCTCGCAAGCTCGGATTAGAAATGTTATTCAAATTATTAATCATGGCTAAATCCGCAATATTTCTAGAAGCAGTATCGGTGTGTTGATCGTAAGCAAGATCGTGGATATATGCTGCGTTATCTACACGATTAATAGGTCTGCTCCAATCTTTAGGAGTTCCGTTCGGATTTAGTCTCTTATCTAGCCTTGTACCAGGACCTGTAAACTGATGACCCGGTAAATGCATCTCACCGGGAAACTTAGCCCACGGTAATTTTATGGTACTAGTGGCCGCATTCAATGAACTAACTAAATCGCCGCCCTTAGTAGTGGCGCTTTTTACGAATTGTGTTTTAGTTTTCCCGCATACAGCGCAAACACCTCGAAGCATCGATCTTCCATTATTCGCTACGGCGTTCTGCACATCTCTCGTTTCAGTCTGCTTTTTACACTTTACGCAATACATTTCGCTTTTTTAATACATAAATAAAATGGAAATCAAAGATTTGAGTTGGGGATCTGCGTTATCGAAAAGATTTAATAATCCCTTGTTACCTAAAAGTATAAGGGGGTTGATAATTGGAAAGTCAGGCTGCGGAAAAACAACACTTCTTCTGAATCTATTACTCAGGCCGGGCTGGCTAGACTATAATAACCTCCAGGTATTCGGTAAATCTCTGTTTCAACCAGAATATAGCATTATCAAAAAGGCTTTCGAAGAAAAATTACCGAAAGAAGAGATTGTTAGATTATTCGAGGAGCTTCAAAACAAAATCATGGAACTAAACGCGTCACCAGACTTTGTTATGGAAGAAATGGCGAAAATGTTAAAAGTCAAATCCGATATCAATGCCGAGTTTTTTGAAAATGCCGAAGATGTACCAGACCCGAGAGACTTGAGTAGCGAAAAGAAGAATCTGATGATTTTTGACGATTTACAGTTGGAAAAACAAAACAAGTGCGAAACATATTATATTCGGGGAAGGCATAGTAATGTGGACTGTTTTTACCTCGCTCAGAATTATTTCAAACTACCGCGACAAACGATCAGAGAGAATGCAAACTTTATTTGTATGTTCAAACAGGACCAGAAAAATATCGACCATATTTACAACGATCATGCTAGTACGGACATGCATAAAGATGAATTTAGAAAACTATGCAAATGGGTTTGGGGGCAACCACACGGATTCCTTGTCATCGACCACAGTAGCGAAAAGTACAATGGCAAATATCGCTGCGGATTCGATCAATTTTATGTAATCGAGGATCCGCTGTAGTAAAAATATTGCATAATAAAAATGGAATCATCGCTACTCAAACAGATAGCTGATAATACGGAAAAGACGGCTCGTAACACGGAACCAAAAAAGTCATTTTACATTTTCCTGAGCGAAAAGAGCTCACGAATCAGAACAGATTTTAATCCGTCAATTGAACTGGACAAAAATAAAAACTATGAAATGGCTCTTCTAAATCTCGAAACGTACTATTCTTTTCCAAATATCGACGCGACAAACAACAACTTCACATATTCGCCAGATGATGACACAGACTGGATTACCATAAAAGTCCCTGAAGGATGCTATGAAATAACTGAAATCAACGAATGCATACAGAGAATAATGAAGAGGAGAGGGCATTACGATGAGACAAATTCAGAGTACTGTATCTCAATACAACCAAACACCAATACGCTGAAGTCTGTGTTAAATATAGCACAGGGCTATCGGGTTAACTTTGACCTCAAGAATTCAATCGGATCAGTTCTAGGTTTTGAAAGATTACTCTATCGGAGCGGATATAACGAATCGCAGAACTTGGTAAATATAATGAGTATTACCACTTTGCGAGTGACTAACGACATTATCGGGTCTTCATACTCCAACGGAACGACAGAAAACGTGATACATTCTTTTTTCCCAAACGTAGGGCCGGGTTACAAGATTTTCGAAGTGCCACACAATTTAATATATCTTCCCATTACGCTATCTTCGATTTCAACGATGACGACGGCGCTCACAGACCAAAATGGGAAAGAGGTAAATCTTAGAGGAGAAGACTTGACGATTCGTTTACACATCAGAGAAGTTTGAAAGTTTTTTTGTAAACTAAAATGAGTCGTTACGTGAAGGTAAATGTCAATATTTCAGAAGCGCAACAAGACAAAATTAAAAAATCTCTTCAAGCGGGAACTGGTGTGAGTATCAAACTAAGCCATAGCGATATAAACGGAGAGCATGCTTTGGCTTTCACGCAAGCACAGGTTAATAAATTAGCCAAAGCGTATGAAAAAGGAACAGGTGTGATCATCAAAATGAGTAAAACGCAATTGGAGAACAATAAGAAAGTCCAAGGGGGATTTATAGGTGCTATACTTCCGTTTCTAGCAACAGCGGGTAAATTCCTTGTGTCTAAATTAATACCTAGTTTAGCGATGGGGGCTATGAGCGGCTTAGGTTCCACAGCCACGTCGAAGATTGTTGATAAATTCAGCGGATCTGGGGTAGTGTATGTTAAGGACGATGATAAGTGGTTTAAGATAAGAGCAGCCGGGTCTGGTTTGTTCCTGTCCCCATGGCAGAAAGGCGCCTCGATAACAGCATCCGGGCTATACATGAAAACGGGGTCGGGGTATGTGCCTATAGGTAAAGGACTTTTGTTTGGTCCCAATTCTCCGTTTCAAAACATTCCGATTCTCGGTCAGATATTATAAACTATTCTATAAAAAAATATCGTGTAAATAAAACGAATGGAATACGACGGCATCAAAATAACACAATCACTCTATCCGAAGCTACCATCAGCACCGGAAGGAGAAATACATATCGTCACAGGGTCGGCGCAAACGTATCGGCTCCAAAAGATTGGTGAAATTAAAAAGGAAATCGAGCAAGTACGAGACAAAAGAGCGGCGTTGAGTAAAAAGTACCATAGAAGTGTAAGCGTAATCGGCGCGGTAGGTGGAGTCCTCTCAGCGGTCACGATGGGGCTTGGAATTTCAGGAATCGGAGTATTATCCACTATAATCGCAGCACCCATTGCTATGGCTTTGGAAGGAGCGGCATTAGGTGTGGGGTTGCTAAGTATAATCGGTATCTACCTCAGTAAGAAGCTTGCGTTGAAGGCAGAGAAGCATGAAAAAATCAAAACGCTAGCCGACGCGAAACTCAACACGATCAGCGACCATATTTCAAAAGCTCTCATGGATGATAACATTTCAGACCAGGAATATTCCCTGATTCTGAGCGAGATTGAAAAATTCAACGGCATGAAAGAAGAAATTAGGAGTAATATTAAAGTAGCGATAGACGCGATGGATGAGGTGACGAAACAATCACTCATAGATCGTGGAAAAGATGAAGCCCGGCAGTACTTTCAAAGTATGTTTGAGAAAAAAAAGACTAACGCAAACATACGTGAAAACATGTAGACGTATGTTGTTGCGTCTGGAAATACGTCTAACATTCGCAAACATACGTGAAAACATGTAGACGTATGTCGTTACGTCTGGAAATACGTCCAACTTATGTTTTGAAACACGTCTGAAAACATTATATTTTTTCTACTTAAAATGTCGTTTCCAAAAAACACCGACCCCGCGAAAAGAGAGTTTATCGTTGCTGAATATCTGAAAACCAAGAAGAATTTTCAACAAAACTTTTTATCGGAGAGATTGGGAGATTCGGGACTGCAAAGTATAATCGCCAGCTACATCTGTAAAAAGCTGATGATGAATGAAAAGATCAAAACGCTAGCTGACGTGAAACTCAACACGATCTGCGACTATATTGAAAAAGCTCTCATGGATGATAACATTTCAGATGAGGAATATTCGTTGATGCTGAGTGAGATTGAAAAATTCAACAACAAGAAAGAAGAGATTAGAAGTAAAATTAAAGTCGTGATGGATGTGGTGAACGAGGTGACGAAGAAGTCAGGTAGAAAAACAAAAAACGAATCTATCAAAAAGACAAAACATACGTGAAAACATGTAGACGTATGTTGTTACGTTGGGAAATACGTCCAACTTATGTTTTGAAACATGCCGAAAAACACGTCTGAAAACATTATATTTTTTACTTACTTAAAATGTCGTTTCAAAAAATAACCGATCCCGCGAAAAGAGCCGATTTCGTTGTAGAAAATCTGAAAATAATCGATGAACATAATCAACAAATTTTATGGGGTTTAATAGGTGATTCGGAGATGGGAAGTTTAATCGACAGCTATAAAAATCAGATGATGAAAGCTGAGATGTATGAAGAAATCAAAACGCAAGCTGCTGCGAAACTCAACACGATCAGCGACCATATTATAAAAGCTCTCGTGGATGATATCATTTCAGTTGAGGAATATTATCTGATTCTAAGCGATATTAAAGAAATTTGGGGCAATAAGATTACAACCATAGCGGAATCGTTACGCAATCAAGTAATAAGTCAGGAGGTACTTGCAATCTATGTTTGAGAAAAATAACGAATCTGTCGGGAAATACATCCAACTTATGTTTTTCACACGTCTAAAAACACGTCTGAAAAACATTATATTCCTAATTTTAAAATGTCGTTTCTAAAAATAACCGACCCAGCGAAAAGAGACCTTATCGTTGCTGATTATCTGCAAACAAAGGAGAATATTCGACAAAACTTTTTATCGAAGAAATTAGGTGATTCAGGACTACAACAAGATTTAACCAACTTCTTCAAACCTATCGTCGATTCCCAATCCGCAATTTCCAAAGAACAAAATGTCTTACTATCCGCTATCAATCAAAATTCGGTAGCTACTTCAAATGCGTTACAAGCACTTCCTTCGTTACAAGGCCTTCAATTTCCTCAGCGCCCTTCGATAGAAGCGTATAACACCGATCCAACTGAGGATATCAGAACCCTGTATTTAGGAGATCTGGCGACTAAGTACCTTCGTCAATACGCCTCCAATAAAAAAATCACCGACACGACGTTTGGAATAAACGAAAAAAATAACCAATTCTATATCGGCAACACTCCGATTTCGATTCAAGGAGATGACGTGACGGTTGTAAATAAGACTTACACAGGAACACCAGGGCTTTGGGAGTTGTTGACGCTGAAAGAACCAAACCCCACGATATATGATGATAATGACATGGCTGATTACGCCGAGATTCTGACCACGACGAATGCTTTAAGACAGGAAAAAAATCCGAACAGACCTCGATCATCTAGGGGCGAAAAATATAATCAAATTATCAAACCGTTATGGGGGAAGATTCAAAAGAAGGCCCCAAGCACAGTAGGTAAAGGCGTTGGTGTAATCGTCATCTCTGAAGACCCAAATGTATTAGCGAAACAGCTAGAGCTTAGAATTCAGAGCTACAGGGTGGGTAACAACGGAGTAAGAAACGAGATCGTGGCGATATGCGACGAGTTACTACGGCAAGAAGCGCTGAGTAAAGATGGTTATAAAAATTTAATGTCGATATTATAAAAATGCGGATCAATAATAGAATGAGTTACAGGAGGCGATACGTTATCGGTGGATCTGGTATAGTTGATGCTATTTCAGGATTTTTCAAAAGACTAGTCACATCGAACGCTGCCAACCAGCTAGCGGCGAGAGCTCTTAGTGCAAGCAAAGACGTGGCGATAGAAATTGGGAAAAAGGCGATAGATGTTGGGAAAACCGTCGCAATCGACACAGGTAAACGAGTAGTGGAAAAAGCGGCGGCAAAAGTGTTGACTGCTCCTAAGAAAAATATTATTCCGGTTACGCAGGAAAGTAGAGATATTATTGCTCGACTTAGTAGCATCGGGGTGAATCCGGAGAGCGCAAATATCAATAATCTGATGATGGGGAATGGCATATCGATCCAAGATTTAGTGCGTAAGCAAAACGGTGCGGGAATGAAGGTCGTGTAAAAAAATTTTTATTCTACAATAAAATGATGTCTGATATTCTAAGATTTACCGAAGAACCTCTGATTGACGTGTCTATCGAGAGCTACGAATGGTATCAGTATAACCCGATATCGGGATCGCAAATAAACAACCCGTCGAATATTACAATTATCATCGAAACTCAAAGTAATTACTGCCATCCAGCGGAATCTTATCTATTTTTCGAGGGAAGATTGTTGAAGGCGGACATCAACAGCACCTCGTACGCTAATGATGATGCTGTAGCCCTTACGAATAATGGACTTATGCACCTATTCCACCAAATTTCGTACAAAATGTCGAACCAAGAAATTGAAACGATATCTAACCCGGGCCAGGCAACGACGATGCTCGGTTTACTCAAATACCCAAATGATTTTCAACTAGCACAAGGGTTAAATCAGCTGTGGTACAAGGACAGTGGCAGGACGGCTGTTATCGATGATAATCAAGGTTTCGCCATTCGACAGTCATATCTAATTCAAAAACCGGGGGTAAAAGGCACGTTTAGCTTTATCGTTCCGTTGAAACATATTTTTGGATTTTGCGATGATTACAACAAGGTTATTTATGGTGTGAGACATGAGCTAATTCTTGGTCGTAAAGCCGACGACGACGCAATTTTTAGAGACGCTGCTGCGGCTGCAGGGAAAGTCGTACTTGATAAAATCTCGTGGTTTATGCCTCATGTTACACCATCTCTTATGGAGGACCACCAATTGAACAAAACGATAGCATCGAAAGCAACGTTCCTAGTTGGATACAGGGCTCGCCAATGCGATACTACAGTCGTCCATCCGTCGACTAGTTTTGAATGGAAACTTGGTGTCAAGTCATCTCCTGAACAACCTAGGTACGTTATAATTGCATTTCAAACCAATCGAGATGGCAACCAGGAACGTAACCCATCGATTTTCGATCATTGCAATCTGACTAACATGTACGTGATGATGAACCAGGCACGATACCCAGCCGTCGACTACTACCTATCATTCCCGAATCAGCAATTCTCGCGAGCGTACAGAGCAGCGGCTACGTTTAGCGAAAAATTCTACGGAATGGATGAAAAGTTAACGCAAAGCAATATCACACCGGTAGACTTCAAAGAGCTGTACCCGATTATGGTGTTTGATGTAAGCAGGCAACCCGAGCGTCTGAAGGACTCGTCAGTCGATATCCAGATCAGAGGTACTTTTAGTGTGGCGCCGCCTGGTGGGACGAAAGCGTACGCGTTGGTGATTTATGACAAGTTATTCAATTTTCAATCGGATGGCGAAAAAATAGGTAGGATCTACTAAATTATGTAAATTCAAAACTAAATGTGGTTTCGAATTTAGGGTCGTAAGTATGCGGCTGAAAAGTCCCTACCTAATATGACTACAGGGGCGTTCGCTTCAGCAAATATCTCGAGGTAGTCGGTATTTGTTAAGTAAACTACGGTATTACCCGTTGCGTTAATATACAATCCAATAACACCTCCACCGCCAGCAATCTGCATGTACAATGTTCCATTTTTGTATAGGAAAACGTTACCGTAATTTTTTGATATGTCGTCCTGAAATTCAACATAAGCGGAAACGATGTAATATCCAGCTTTCTGGGGGAAGAAACGGTTCGAACTGGTGATGAAACAATTATCAGTATCAAATCTTGTTGTATTAAATAATACTTTTGTATGAATTATACCAGGAATTCCTTGAAATTTAGGATCGGAATTGAAAGCACTAAACGCTGGACCAAATGCAGTCGAATGTATGTAATTCTTTGTGGCAGCGTCTTGTAGATCGGAAGGATCCGCCACATTAATCAGCTTCTTGGAACCCAAGTCGATATTTTCCACCGCTGCGTTCGCTCCATCTCGTCTTAGAAAAGTATTGTTGATTTGAGGATATGTGACACCACCCGCTTCTACCCGTGATGCCGATCCACCATCCATTTGTCCAAAAATGTTAACAGGCATTTTATTATACGATGATATTTTTAACTTTCCCATCGATTTGGTAGAATTTAGGGTCGTAAGTACGCAGCTGAAAAGTCAAAGACCCCAATGTTTGCGTCAGCGTTTGACATTGCAATTACCTCGAGGTAGTCGGTCTTAGTTAATCGAACTAGGCAAGTACCCGATATATTATTATTCACTCCAGCCGTACCTCCACCACCATAGTCACCTCCACCACCGGGCATCCTCATGTAGATTATCCCACTTTTGACTATGGAAACAGCACCGACAGTTCTTGCATCACCGGCGCGAAATTCCACAAACACCGAAACCATATAAAATCCAGCTTTCTGAGGAAAGAATCGATTCAAATTGAAACAATTATCCGGATCGAATCTTTCTCTCGGGAAATTTAGTGTCACAATGGTGCGGGCAGGGATAGCCTGGGCACTGGAGCCGTAAGCACTAAACGCCGGGCCAAAGTTGGTCTTTGTGAGTCTAGATACTACCGAAGCAATTTGTTCGTCGACATATTTTTTATTAGTCAAATGATTATCGTTGGATGGAACGCCAGGGTGATTCGTTATCAAATCCATACCTTGTCCGTAACTTAGAGCCTCATCCATTCCGCAATCATCATTATTCGTTATAGGTAGGCCTATGATGCAATAGCCATTCATATTTAGTTCTCCAGTAGCCGGATTTGTTCCATCTCGTCTTAGAAAAGTATTGCCGGCTGTGGAAAATGTGGTACCACCCGCTGCTACCAGTGGTGCTGATTTAACGCCCATTCTTCCAAATATATCGATAGGCATTTTATTATACGATAATATTTTTTAGTCGCTATTGTCCTAAGAATGCGACGGAAAAGTCTCTCGCTACTATGGATGTTTTGATGGTTGAATAAACGTGAATCTCGAGATAATCGGTTTCGGTTAGAAAAACTAATTGACTACACGATGCTATCAAATCCTCATCGCCTGAAAATTGCATGTGTATCCCTTCATTTTTATAAAGGTAGACGTAACTACTTGCACTAATACCGAGGCCTTCAAATTCTACACACATCGAAACGATATAGCAACCGGCTTTACCAGGAGTGAAACGAGTCAGCCTCGTACTGTTGACACCACCTCTTTTGAATCTTACTATATCAAAAGAAACTCTTGTGAAAGTATTGGCGCTTATGGCTTGCGAATTTGAAGTGTAAGCGCTAATCACGGGTCCTATTACATTTTGATTAGTTATTAAATCCATAACCTGTCCCCGACTTAGTGCCTCGTCCTTTCCTGCTTCCAAAGTATTCGTTGTAGGTAAACCTTTTATCACACGACCATTCATATCTAGATCTCCAGTAACAGGGTTTGCTCCATCTCGTCTTAGAAAAGTATTGTCGGCTTGAGTTAATGTGACGCCGCCCGATGTTACTCGCTGTGGTGATTCGCTAACCATTTGTCCAAATATGTTTACAGGCATTTTATTAGTATAAATTATTTATAACGTCTTGAAATTTACAACCGTCTGACATAGTCTTTTTTAGGACGTATAGGCATAGATGACCACAAAAGACTTCGTTGTCGGGTTGAACACGCTCGCTGTTGTAGTAGACGGGGCTGCGTAAATACTTTAACAATTCGGTAGGAGGAGGTAGGCCGTAGCTGTCAAAATATATTTTATCCTTGCCATTCTTTAAAAAACTGACCCAGTGTGTTCCAGATCCCTTCGAGTCATCTAGGTTCAATATCCCGCATTCGTTTCGTCTAGGTTTTTTAGGTAGTTCATCTCGTAAGAAGACGCCTCTGAAGTTTTTTATGTTTAGTTTTTTCGCGGCATCGATCAGCTGTATGTTTGATAGAGGGACATTTGGTAATACAACGCCTTCAACGTTTATTTCTTTGTTTGTTTCAAAGCTCATTTTTATTTGTTTCTTCTAAATATTTTATAAAATCATACGCTTTTTCCATCTGCGAAATTTTGTTCGCTTTTTGCATATTTTTTTCCAATAGTACCGGGCAAATATTCATCCAATCCACAGCTTTTTCATCGAACGATGATATTGGTGAAACAAAATCGAGATGCCATACCGAGCCGTTATTGTCCATATTCATACCCTCTTCAAATTGGAACTCGATCCATTTCGTAAATGTTTTAAGACCGATACCGAGTTTACTTTTGATACATTCTGGGATTTCCATTTCACATTTTGGGTCTGTCATTTTATCACGCCGTTGGGCTTCTACGTGGGTGAGATAATATTTATGTCTACAATTTTTGCATACATTAGCATATCCATCTTTTTGGAATCGATTTTTATCGTATTCAGATATGTTCTTCTCTATTTTACAGCCGCTGCAAACTTTTCTTTCCTTTGTTTCTCTGTTCTCTAGCATTGCATATTTATGTGCACGCTCCTTTGCTTTAGTATTATGACACGTTTTACAGCTCGTATAAATTCCGTTCCTTTTTGTTTTATCTTTATGAAATTCGTTAAAACTTTTTTCAATCTTACAGCAGCAGCAAACTTTTTTGTTTTTTGTTTCCCCCACTTCAAGCTCTGAGTATTTTTGTCTACGTTCCTTCGTTTTGATAATGACACACTTTTTACAAGAAGCAAAATAGCCGCTCTTATTACGTTTGTTTTTGTAAAATTCAGTTAAGCTTTTCTCCATTTTGCAATTGGTACATAATTTTAAGTCTGCCATTTTATATTAGGATATTTTTTTTCTTTAGCCTAAGTCGTTTTATCTAAATGTTTCATAAAATAATCCGCTTTTACTTGCTGCATTAGATATAGCCAGGGATCTATTTTGTTCGCTTTTTGCATATTTTTTGCCGGGAGCAGTGGACGAATATTCATCCAATTCATAGCCTTGAAAAGTTCTTCTTCGTGTGACAAATTGAACGACGATATTGGTAGAACATGATCGTGGTGCCAAACCGAACCGTAATTTTCCATGGTCATCCCCTCTTCCAATTGAAATTCAATCCACTTAGAGAATATTTCAAAGTCAATACCAATGATTTGCCTCGTCGTTTGCGATTTCGACTTGCCATTTAATACAAGAGCGAGTCTACGTCTCATATTTAGGAGTAGCTTAAACTCCGGATCATTTAGCTTTCGAGCTTTAGAATACGCATGAGTTCTTTTATTTTTACAGTCTTTACAATCACTTGAAAACCCGTCTTTGCAAGATCTATTTTTGCCATATTCTGAAACGTTCTTCTCCATTTTACATTGAAAGCAAACTTTTTTATCTTTTGTTTCCCTATTTTCGAGACTCGAGTATTTTTGTCTCAATTCCTTCGCTTGGGTTTTCAGGCATGTTTTGCAATCGGGGCGATACCCGCTCTTTCGTAATTTATCTTTATAAAATTCGCCCAAGCTTTTTTCAATTTTGCATCTGGTGCATAGTTTTAGAATATCCATTTTATATTAGAATATTTTTTCTTAAATAGTTTTCAATAAATAATGACCATATGCTAACGTGCTTATGTTATCATCCATTATTACCCGCTTATCGTCCGTAGCTGAGAGGGCCACCTTGTTTACTTCTTCTGTATAGATATCATGAAGATGGGATCTGATGACATTCATACGTCTCGACTGCTCTCTTCTCGTGAACAGACATTCTTTGTAATCATCGTGGGTTATGGTTTTCTTAACAACGTATTTTTTAACACCTTTACATTTCTTATGGTCCACTCCAGCCATCTTGTACGAATACAGTTTCGATCTCAAACCGACAAACTCTTCAATCTGTTTACCTGCTGCTTCATCTTTGAACATACCGATAACTTTTTTATTTACACCCGGTTCGATACTGGATGGATGATCTTTCGCGTAGTCGCTCGTGTCAAACATTCTTCTAACATCGGGGGCTATATCAGCGTAAAAGTCAACGGTTTTAATTTCATAGGCTAGTGAATCAGTATCGGTGAATAATAGTTTAGCCCTATCTCCATACTTGTCCTTGATGTAATTATAATGAAAAGAATACATCAAAGTTTTACTCAAGTCTAAGATGCACATACCGAGATATATCGGCTTGTTATAGATCAACGAAGTCTTCTTCATGTGAATGGCAATTAAATTTTGATCAAAAATAGTCCGACTGCCGTAACTCGTTTTAGCCGCTAGTTTTATGGCTTGCTTCTCGCTTGAAACTAATTTTATATCTACGCGGGACTCTATATTTTCACAAGTTTTACCAAACACACTGTTGTTCATAAGTTTGAAAAAGTCTTTCTCAAAATCGTTGGTTGCTTTGGTCCTCAGATTGGTATTTAGATCGATATATTTTTTCAACCAGGTGCTTTCTTCAAATTTAATTCCTCGATGAATTTTGGTAATCTTCAAACCTAGGCTTTCATACTGCTTCAAATTTTCATAATGGGTTATGTACTTTACTTTGTCATTCAGGTTTGGGATGAGTTTAGGAACCGTTGAAGATTCAGGCGTGATATTCTCAGGGGCAAGGGGGTAGTCGTTGTGAAGATCGTGTAAATCTTTAGGGTATTCCAAGTCCACCTCCAATATACACGGTATCGATCTCCAGTCGTTTAGCACATCATCAGTCATCCACTTGAACCCGTGAGTCGGCAGTTTCTTACACATTGCCCAACCATACAAGTTGTTGGCGTCTAAATAGGTTATAAATGATGAGGGCTTGCTTTCATCAAACGTGGACATGTACTTGTTATTTGCTTGCCCATAACGATGTGAAATTGTGCTAACACCGCCTCTTATCCCATGCTTGACCATTAGTATCATATCATAATCGCTCAATAATTCTAACTTTACTCCAGTCAACTTTAATGAGGCATCCCATGCTAGTCCAGGAGAAGTGTAATACCAGGCGGGATCCAGGTTGTAGTTCTTCATACAAACGTCTCTGAAATTCTCAAAGACATCGGCTAGTAGGAGAACATCACTCACGTTATATAAATCGTGATATTCTCTGAATGTTTTGAAACCAAATTCTTTCCATACCTCCTGTGCGTGGTTGTAGTCTTCGTCACTGATGCCCGAGTCGTTTAGTTTTGAATAGAATGCTGACTTTAGCGGTAGTTCTGTTTCATTCAATTGATCGATGGAACTAACGTGGTCGTATGGATAAACCCCTTTTCTAAGCAAGAGATCGAGTCGATTACCGGAGTAGTACTTGCTTACATTTTTACACTGGTCTTTACTTAGATTCTTCGATAAAGCGTCGAGACCCGCTGGCATGAATCTAAAACTATCGATGAAACGTAATTCTCGTTTGACCGCTTTCTCTTTCCCTTCTTTGTTTATAAACTTATCGACTACGATCTCTCTGCTAAATGAGATATACTTTTCTTCGTTGCAGGGTATGCATTTAATCTGTTCATTATTACCACCCCTTAATTTCTTCACGAATAGATGGCTATCGTAGCCGGTTAGATTATGGAATACTACTGGGAAAAACTTGGGGACTTTATACTTTAGATTACAAATCTTATGAGCAGCGCCTCTGAATTTACCAGTAAGATGACAGTGGTCCCTTACTCGCAGGTCATTATCATCATCACCATCAGAGAACTCGCCCCCGCATATATGACAAACAGTAGCCGAGTCGTATAGCTCCTTGTCGTCCTTTCCAAATATCATTTTCTCTGGAAATTTAAATCGATTATAAATATCTTTTATATCCACTATAAGACTATCAATAAATATCTGCGCTACATCATCGTCTTCGCTCTTCGCTGTGAATGTTACGGGGGCTTGTGAATATAGGTCATCGTCGAAACATTTTATGTGGTAACAAAACGAGCTAGGAGTATGTTTCTGGTATTTATTGGTGTAAGACGTGCTGGGATCGGGTTGGCATGTATCGATCGGTTTAATGAAGGATTCGAAATCCGCATAGATAATAAAAGGTACTCGCATTTTTCGATAATAATTTTTAAAACTCAACATAGTTCCTGGGCTTGGGAGTTCTATTCGTTGAGCGTCATGTTGCGAACAGTACTCGATGTGTTTTTCAAGCGAGTCTTTCGTTCTGTAACCGATTAAACATCTTCTACAATAGTGCATCGAATTTACAGATTTTTCTGTTCGTGCCGCCATCAATCTATTAAAGTTCTTGATCCAACAGTAATGCTTCTTTTCATCGTCGGAAATAAGCAGTAGATCTATACAGGTATCGCTTTCATGCTTCGATATGTATAATGGGTATACGCTCTTTTCAAAGCCAAATACGCTAACGCTAATGTTATTACAGCGCTCAAACTTATTTATAATATTAGCATCAGCAGCAACTGGGAACACGATACCGCTCCAATCGAGTTTCTTAGATTGTTCTACCAGGTCTTTAGTGATTCTTTCAGGGTGCTCATCAACCGGATTCAACGCTCTAGTAATACACCATTTGAAACATTCGTCGTCTTCGTTTTTCATATTAATAATAGCCTTTTTATTAGCTAAATACTCGGGAAGCTGAATATATGAACTACCTTTCAATGGCTTGTATACCACTGTATCGATATCCAACTTCAAAACGGCCTTGAATCGCCAATTACTACCCCGCATCTGATAACTAGCCATGCTCTCCTTAATTTTATCCACTGCGTTGGTATATATTTCCTTCACATCGGTTGCTTCTAAAATAATATCAGTCTTTGATTTGAAATTAGGCTCAGCCGTTGTTATTTCACCGGATTTTATGTCTACTTTCTCCATTACGCACATGAGATTGAGTTGAACTTTTACCCCTCGATTTTTCGCTAACAGCCTAACTACCTGCGATCTTACAGCCTTGAGAAAAGATTCAACATCGACCCTGTTGTTACCCTCGATCGTGTATCTTTTTGTAAACCCTTTGATAGCCGTCGCAGTCTCTCGAAGTTTGAACCTGTGAACGGGTGGTTTTACTTGAGGGGGTAACTGACTAATCTCACTAGTCAACCAATCCGAAAAAGTAGCTTTATTTTTTCCCACAAATTTCCAAGTAGTAGACAAGAATGCCGTAAGTTCCTCTTTTCCTAATCTTGAGTATCCTCTTTGACCTCTCTTTTTTGCAATTTCTCGCAATTCTCGTACCGTGCCTCTCTGTTTCGTAGTCCCCGGAGTACGCGTTGGAGCCTTAATGTCTGGGACCCTAGCGCCTAGTTGATCTCCCCGCGTTATGAGTGCGATGAGTTCCTCTTTTGGTAGTTTCGAGTATCCTTTTTGTCCTCTTTGTTTTGGAATTTGTCGCAATTCTTTCAGATTATACGCTGTGTAGTCCATTTTATATTGGGATTTTTTGTCTTTAAGTCGAGATGCATATTCCATTTCTCAGTTATTTTATATACACAAGAGAAAAAAAATATTTTGATCGAGTGACTCATCATCGAAACTACTGGAAATTCCCCGCATGATGAGTCATAGGCGCGTGCTGGGGTGGTTATGGGGTGGCAAATTTTTGATGAGACAGCATATTTTTTGAACCATGGTTATGGGTTGATATATTTTTGAAGCATGGTTATGGGTAGTTTTGGAAAAGTTGGGAAAAGTTGGGAAAAGTTTAACCATGGTTTGGGTTGATTGGTAAAAGTTTAACCATGGTTATGGGTCGATATATTTTTGAAGCATGGTTATGGATGGTTATATTTTTAAACCATGGTTATGGATGGTTATATTTTTAAACCATGGTTATGGATGGTTTGGAAAAGTTTAACCATGATTGTGGTCAAATGTCCCAGAATAGTCTTAATCTATCTACTCCTGGTGCACACCTACTCGTATCTCAAATTTTCCTGTATTTCCCACACGGCTTCTTACCGTTGTTCTTGCTCCTTCATACATCGACCTTACCAGGCGCACCAACACCTCCGGGACTCCTTTCTTCCTTAAGCTCCAGTAAACTACATCTCTTGGCACTCTGTCGAAAGCTTTCTCCATATCCACGAAGGTCCAGTATCTTTTGTTGTTTCCTTCTAATACCTTTTCCTGTACCTATCTCAGTATAAACACTGCATCCATTGTACCTCTCCCTGGTCTAAAGCCAAATTGGTTGTCGTGTAGCTCGACCTGTTCTCTGATTCGCCTCTCAATGATCTTTTCATACACCTTTAGTCCAACCTCCAACAGTTTAATTCCTCTATAATTCCCGCATTCCATCACATCTCCTTTTTGTTTGTATAATGCTAGTATTTCACTTTCCTTCAGATCCTGAGGTAGTCTTTCCTGCTTCATGAAGTCGTTCAAGATAACATATAGCCACTCAACACCATTCTGTCGACTGACGACTGTATGGATAAATGGATTAGGTTCAAACTCGTTTTTGGGGTTTTTAGCAAAATATACTCGCATAAAAACAAAACCATCTCGATAAACATACTTAATATGACATTATGCGTTGGATGACAGTATTACAATCTTCCCTTGCGCGCTGGTTCTCTTTAAAATCACCGTGGCCGAATTTACCCCGTGGCCGGTATAAGCCCGGTTCCCCTACTCTGTCTTATCTTACTTCGCCTCATTGCAATGGACGCGTTTAGTACCCTAGAACATCCTTTAAGTTATGTCAGACACACCGTTTTTCAATAACGAAATTTAAATAGCAGACTCAGTACACTGATACGCGTAAAAAGAATAGATAGTCTTGTGCGCGGCAATTGTTTTCGATTTAAGCAAAACGACGTAGAAATTATCTGACAACCGAATCAATCACGAGAGTTTGAATTCCCTTATATACCGACCAGTCCCCATCGCAACTAGACCCACCGACGATTCACGGGAAGACGGGCATCTTCTGACGAAGTGGAATCAGCAGAAACAACGAAGAAGACATCGCTTTGAAGAACTCGCTGCTGAAGTAAATATAATTTTGGTTTTATTAGGCGACCGTATAATGTTATAATGCCTAGACCTGCATGGTCAATTTGCAATGAACTGATCGGGTGAGATAGGCCTACTTCACCACCGCTCAGGGCCGTAGTCAGGATTTGAGTTCGCGGGTTTCACTCACTAATTTCCCTTCTTAAAAAACTGATGACTTTTTTTAGTCATCCGGCATATTTCGGGGGGTGTTTTCATGGTTTTATTTCATGGTTTTTACATCATGTGCTCGTAAATGCATTATATTATTTTTCACATTTTCCATTTCGGGGAGTGTTCAAACACCCAAAACACCCCCACCCCTAGCTACGGCCTTGCCACCGCTCCCCGTTTGAATGTCGCCACGTCATTTTAGGACCCCGCCCACGTCCTTAGGTGCCAGGAAGTGAAAGAGGCCCAGCCAGCGGGTACATGTAGGATTTGTAGGTCCTTCTTGAATACGCGAAACGTCTTTGTAGTTTTCTGTCATCAAGAGAGCGATAAACGATTTAATAATAATTAGGTTGTCATTGTTTTTTCCTTGCTGCTGTTTGACGACACAAGGCCTGGATGTGATGATAACAATTACGGGTATCCGTTTGATATTTTATCTGTTCTGGAGTTGAAGCACCAAACCTACATTTCTTAAACACACAATTCTACAGCTATGTGATAATTATTACTACACTCAGACATCATCACATCACCCCCATTCTCAAGTCACTTCACTGGTTGAAATTCCCAGAGCGAATCCACTTCAAAGTTCTCTCCTTAGCCTACAACTTCTTACAATGCTCCCAGCCCAGATATCTTCGCGAACTGTTCACCATCCAGCCTACCCGTTCTACCCGATCATCCGCCTGCCTTACACTCTCTAGACCGCCGGTCACAAATCATCTCAAGTTCTCCAACCGAGCCATATCCAACTCAGTACCACGCCTTTGGAGTGATTTGCCTCCTGAATTCCGATCCTTTTCAGTTCCTCCATCATCATTACTAATCACACATCACCTTTCTCAGGCTCCTCTATCCATCACACCTCGGGCTTTTCATTCGAAACTTAAGACACTTTTTTTCACGAGCTCTTATCCTGTCTCATCTGATCCTCCACCTCCATTTCCCGGCCCAGACGACACCCGCCTTAATAGCTGTTCCGCCCCCTGATCCTATGACAACTCGACCCGGACCACCACGCACTACTCCCACGGACAATCCTTCTAACTCAACGCAGCGCTCGTGAATAAACTGGTGCCCCGCGCTTGGCTTTCAAGTGGCGCTTTAGAAATTTCGAGTTTACGATTACGATTACTAAATTACAAATAGGACTAAATTAAAGGACTTTTGTGCATGTTTAGGTTATAAATATTATTATAATGTGAATTTTCTGATGGGAATGCCTCCTCCCCATCTGAGTGAAATGCATGCTTGACTTTGTGATGAATTCAGGCTATCGTGATTACATTTCTTAATAGTGAGTGGCCCTCTGCTATTCTATTATTTTGTTGAACCGCTTCATAATCAGCTTAACTTTATACTAGACTAGGCTATGTGTATTGGTGACTCATTGTCTTGTTGGAAATTTCTTGATCCTCCACGTTTACTTATGCAAGAACTAAATTTGTAAATGAGCCAGATGAGTCTAAGCGGGTCTTTTAGACCTTTTTCGGCTGACTCATTGACCTGCAATAATGTTAAATTTATAACAATTCTTGTTGAATTCTGTTGTAAATGTATATTATTGTTATGCGAACGTTCATGTAACATGCAAGTCAATAAACAATAAACAATGATTAGTGTAGCCATATGGGCGGAGTTTGGTTTCCGTTTTCGGGGGTAAAAAAATTTGGACCAGAAGGCGCGCGCCGAAAAAGTATTTCCGGCCGAAGAAGTTGATGACTTTTTTTAGTCGTCATGCTTTGGACTGACGCTGATAAAGTATGATCAGTGGCGGAGTTATTGTTTGTATTTTAATGGCGCTGTGTCATAACAAAGGTGATTAGACTAAGTGTTGCCCTTCTCCTTTCTTCAGGCTTGGGACTGGCACGTCCAGAGCACAAGCAGAATTAGGCGTTATTCGTAATTGATGGCATAACTGAAAAGCTTATAGGGCCTACTAAATCTTTCTTTTTATATTTTATTGTATTGCATCTGACCATTTTTGTAAAGCGCTACTCGCAGCAAAAGTTTTTCATTCCATCGGAGCGTCGTTCGAGTGACTAACTCATGGGTCCACTCGACGATGTGGATGTCCGATGCGAACGACTTGTCGTGGCGAGGGAGCTTTAGCCGACGCTGACTTCTGCGGAGACGAGAGTCGGCGACCAAGTGTGCAAGAGCAACGCTACCTCCGCCATTGGAGATCCGGGCTTTGCACAACAGCTGCTTAGTGCTTGCCAGTGCCAGTCCAAAGCCTGAAAGAAAGAGGAGGGAGTCGCTAATGGTCTTTGGTTTCACAAAGCGACGTATAACTGAAGCTCAACTACACAGCCTTTCAGAAGCGCTCCCAGTGTGTGCAACGTCGAGAGAGAAGAGGCAGGATTCGAGACGAAAGAAAGATGAGGAGATACCACGAGAGCAACCAGATAGGGGAGACCATTCCATGAGAAGGCATCTATGCAGGCAAATGATCTGGATTGAGCCAGGGCGGTCCTGGCGCGGAGGGGAAGTGGGCAACAAAGAGGTCAAGATAATGAGAGGACCTAGCTTATATGTAAGAGTCCTCTGGTCGGCTTGACCTCTTCGTTCCCCGCGTGCAAAATTAATTACTCCGCAAATCTTATGCCACATGCCTGTAGTATATTTGCCAGTGGATATTATTTCTAAAGAAATGTTGTTGCATTTTCTTCCAGTTGAAACTTCACTTCGAAAGATGGCGCTGGCAAAATTGCTTGGCTGGGTTTTGATGGCAGCATGCTTCATCACACTGGGAGTTGCCATTGGGCCCCCAGACAAATCCGAAGGCGAAGTCAATGACAAGCAAGGCCCCCCGGAAGCAGAGGACGCTGATTGGAAAGGTCAGTCCACGAGTAACGCAGAGTGAGTAAGCGAGGATGTGGGTTCGTCAGTGATGTTCAGTTATTGTTAGTGAGTTAGCGTCATTATGTCAATATCTTCAAAATTAAAATAGGCCTTTGCTAAAGGAGGAGGAGAAGGAGAAGAAGAAGAAAAAGAAGAAGAAGAAGAAGAAGAAGAAGAAGAAGAAGAAGAAGAAGAAGAAGGAGAAGAAGAAGTAGAAGACAGCAATATTTCATCTGCTATTAATATGAGTTCAGGAATTTTCAGCAACATTACTTAATGTGGTTGTCTTATTTTTTAGAAGTTATTGTTATTATACTACACAACTGTATGGCACAGTTCATTCGGTGCGTTCGCTAACGTGCTTTTTTGTAGGCTGAGAGGTCACATTTCCGCGTCATCCGCAAAATAATTAATATGCATGTATGGATTGTGGTCTACAAGGTAAACATTGTGGCTACTACAGATTGTGATGAAATGGAATAGATATAATTATATAATTATAGAGTGCAGCGTATTCTCACAACCTTTACGCCAGCTGCTAAACTGCTAAAGTTAAGCAAGTAGGCCCAATGCAAGAACGACAGGACTGTGAAAATTCGACTGCCCTTTTCCGACTGACCGCGTCCCTTCTTATTCCTGGTTTTTATCCTCTCCCTCTGGTTTCTATCCTGCCGGGCCAGCGAGCGCTGCCTCGTCTGTTCGAACCCTAGCAAAGCCCGGCTGACCTCTTCCTCCAAATTTAAATACTCCATTCCTTAAACTGATAAAGTACAACTCTACTTCCAATCTTTGACTGGACGTGCCTCTTAAGATGCCCAGCGCTGAAACTATTTTTTTCCTACCAGTTTGGTACCGTTCGATTGCCCATCTCCACTGGTTTGCGCAATTCTGCCTGTCGCCTGAAATCCACTCTAAGCCGCTGTGGCTGGTCAGCTCTCCTCTCTGACTCAACTGGCAACTATTTCTTTGTGTGCCATCCAATGTATTGGCCTGTCTGTAACTTCCTTCTCTCCCTTTGTCTTCTGCACCATCATCACTGCCCCATTATTAAGTCAATATGATTTCTAATATTTTACCATTACATTTATATATTGTCTTATTCCGCCATGTGATAATAATATTATCACATGGCGGAATAAGACAATATATAAATGTAATGGTAAAATATTAGAAAGCCTATTGATATCATATTATATCATATTATGATATCATTTGCTATTAATATGAGTTCAGGAATTTTCAGCGACATTACTTAATGTGGTTGTCTTATTTTTTAGAAGAAAAAATCGATTTGAAGAACCTACTCATCGCAATAGCAGCTCTTACAGAGATGCAGATTACTTCCCCTGCGGCAAATGGAAAGATATGCAATTGCACTGGCCTCACCTGCAAATGTTGTGTGAAAATAGATATAAAAATACTGAAGGCCGAATGCAAGTATCCCACAACAATCTATAAGCTTACTTATTTCATTCCGAAACTATAATATTTAGCGCCCTTCTATGAATCTATTCTGACTTGGGGGGGAGATACCTGCAACCCAGCAGCTCCTCGTGCACATCCCAAGCCAGGATCTAGGAGGAGGGTCTATCGGACAGTATATAGCAAACACGAATGAATTCGGATTCAATGCAAAACAACTCTCCCAACCTTCTGAATTGCGCAGCGGTGATGCTACTTACTGAATTGCGTGAAGTATAGCTCCAAATCTGCTTGCATACGTCCTTCCTTATGGAATGGACTTTCCCATCAGTTCGCTCTAGTAGTCTTTCGTCATCTTTCTCTCCTCTCAAAGCCTGACTTTTTCTCAGGGCTGCACGCACTGAGAGTGCTTCTGAAAGATTTTGCTGCGATAAGCGCTTTATAAATGGTCAGATACAATACAATACATGAGCTGACAGACTCCGTTATGAACAAGCATCGCAGTTGAACTGTAGTGAGAACGGCATCGGACAAAAAACCACGGGTACTGAGTCCACGATTTGACAAAGAGTCCTAAAGGTATGCACTTCCAACACAACCCCACGGCCCTAGGTAGTTGGTGCTGAAGGCTAGAGTACATCATAAAGCAGATGATTAGGTTCTGAAACCACTTTTATCCAGGTTTGGGGATTGACACCTCAAAGTGCCGCAGTTATTCTTATATTCATGTAGGCCTATTGTTAACAAAAACTTATTAACATCTTGCCATCAGCTACAAACAGCAATTGTTCAAATGCGTAGTGGATCAATTATTCTTGAGTGTTGATGAAAGATGGATGTAGTATCTCTAGCCAGGAGGGGTCATGTAGGCTAATTAATATTCAGACGATGCTCTCATTGTCTCAGCTGGAGTAAGACATGACGGCACCACATTTTGACGAGAGACTTTGAAACGTAGGAAGATATATCTCGAATATCATGAACGAGTATTTGCTGGTTCTTTCACAATATTTTGATTCATGCTATTGTGATCCGGATAATTTTGCCATGTAGGTCTACAGCTAGAGTGAGATTCACGTTTTTCTCTTTCTAACGGATCGCGCAGTTTCCACATGGACTATGAAACCTTCATGGACAGATCGCGTCACTTTAAATCCAAAATTTCAAATTTCTTAGATGTAGCAATATTATTCATAATCAAACCTACTTCCCATTGCACAATTTGTTTCTGATCTAGGTCATGAAGATTCGAATGAATTATTTTTAGCTTGCATGTGATTTTCTTGACTAGGTTGCCTGCTCTTCACCTATATTCCAGCCAATGAAAGTGCTTCTATCTCTGTGACGATCTCGGGCGAAACTTGGTACAGGAAGACTTTCCTTGGTTGGTACAATCACAACACGACTCGAGTTCAATGCGTTATCACGCGGTCTAGTTTAAGCACACTAGTCTATTCCATTTTACATTTAGACTGAACTTGAAATTGAAAGTTTTTGTGGAGGGGTTTAGAATAATGGCAATTCACTGGCAAGAACGCTACCGTCGCACGGTATCCTCGGACGCTACCATCTTACCCTAGAACGTTACCTCACGAAGGACGATTTAGCCCTGCATTCGTCAGATTGCATTGATAAAAAATTAATGAGTAACCTGTGGTAAATGTAATCGCAAATTTATATAGCGGCTGTGTTATGGCTTCGACCCTGAGGGTGATATCCTTCACCACCGCTACTCCACGTTTATATTGCGACCGAGCAACCCGCAGTAAAGATCCGAGAAATTAATCTCTGACCGACCGGGAATCGAACCCGGGTCGCCGGCGCGCCGAGCGGGCTACCAACCCACTCGGCCACCGAGGATCTCTGTAGAACGTGGTATAAGCTTTGCATGACTACATGTACGACATGGTCAAATGTAACTAATGTAATAACTCTTAACGCTGAACATTCATCCAGCTTCCATTTCATAAACATTATTTTCGTCAATCCAGTTTCTATATTTCTTAAGCATTATTTTCATCAATCCAACTCCTATTTTTTATCAATGAAAGAACCTTCATCCAGCTTCCATTTATTAAGCATCATTTTCGTCAATACAGCTTCTATTTCACATGTAAAAGAACCTTCATCCAGCTTCCATTATTTTCATAATCGTTCTTTTCTTACTGACCTGTTAAAATACTTATTTTAATCATTTCGTTTCAATCCAGTGGGCCTCAATAATTATTGCTCGTCGCCTTATTAGCACACTCTTTATTTACCCTCTTCGGTTCCCTTTGGTCTTTTAAAACTTGCGTCCTTTCACCGCCTTTTCATTGTATTCGTTTGCACCCCTTTGATTGCGCTCTTTTGATCACTATTACAATATTTTGTCTTTTCGCCATATTGATCGTGCGATCTAAAAAAATGCGCTCTCTTGATTCTTGCCCATTGATTGCGCCCTTTTGAAATTCGCCCTGTTGATAGGATACCTTGAACATTGACAACTCCCAGGTCACCCTTTTGGCATTGTTCGATGTGAGCGCAGCTTTCGACACAGTTGACCGTGATATCCTTTTAACTAAAATTTCTATCTCTTTTGGCATCTCAGGAAATTTTCTCAACTGGCTTACTTCCTACCTTCAGGACCGTTCTTACAATGTCGCTTGTGGGGCTACTAGATCATCATGGGCACCTGCCCCTTTTGGACTGCCCCAAGGCTCTGTCCTAGGTCCCTTATTATATTTAATGTACACTGCAGACCTTGGACCACTCTCGCAAATTCAATCCTTAGTCAATCGTATGCTGATTACTGAAACGCTCACCGGCCCGCTCGTCCGCAACACGGTGCCTTGACTCGCTCTCCGACCCGCCGATCATTTCCTCCACTCGCATTTGTGCCATCGGAGAAGAATGTCTCAGCAAAGAGGCCTGGAACATGGAGTACAACTCTGAAGCGTCGGATCCCGACTCTGCCTCGCTCGCGGTCACCTTGGGGGTAACATCCCGAGTGCCAGGATGGCCAATCCTCGACTACAGACCAGCATCGTACAACTGTAGGGGGCTTAAAAATTAGCTACAGGATACACACTTCCTTATCTAAATTAACTTATGACCTATGGAACCGGGACACGCTGCGTAAACTACTGGGAGCGGTTAGGGCAGCTAGGTTTAACCCTGAACCATGCGCTTGCGAATTCCTCGTCTGCTTCGAGGGAAGACGCTGGACCGGCGAGGAAGAGCTTGTCGAGCCTCTACCGTCCAAATCACTCACGATACTCTCACAATGACGTAATACAAGGGAAAATACACGGGCGACGGCCAATGAAACGCTTTCCGAAGCCCTTCCCACAACACAGGTAACTCACTCACACGTACACAAGATAGAACTCGGCGTGACGTTCAATCTGACACCAACTTTGTAAAGATCGGTCCACAAATAACAAAGTTACACTCTCTTGACCGATGGATCGGCCGGTCTTCCGTGGACTTCAACCAACACACGTATTATGAGCCGGTATGGCCAAGCGATGCTCCACGACCCTTCTACTCGGTCGACGCGAAGACCAATAGGTGAAAGTAAAGATACTCGAAAGAGCCAAGTTTACAATTGCATACAATCGCAGACGTATGGAGCTGCGGGTCTCCAACACAGACCTGTACGGAGCGGTCGCTCGCAGGCGCGGCGCCGCTTTGCCGTACGCTACTGGAAAAACGTGCGATAGGCAAAAGACCGGGAGAAACTCTTCACGAGCGCCTACCGTTGAAACTTTTACTGACTCTAGTTAACTCTCCACAGGTAAGTTACTCGCCTCTCCAAGACGAACAGTTTGACACCAAGTTTACGTAGATCGGACCAGGATTGACAAAGTTGTCCGGTAAACTTCGACCTCCGTAGGCCGGTCGCTCGGTAGCACGATAGCAGGCCGCGATGAGCTTTGCGAACCTCCACCGATTTACTGAGAGCTCCAGATACCAACACTCACTGTAGTTACGTTCGCACAGACCAGACGAACAATTTGACACCAAGATGGAGTCGATCGGATCACAGCTGAAGGAGATGCCCGTAGAGCGAAGGCCCGTTGCGCGGCGGTCGCGGACAAAACTTCAATGGGAAAGACGCTGGCGTCGGCAGACAAGCGTTGGCGGCCGGTCTACCGTTGCTGGCCTTTATTGCACTAGGCGAAAACCGGGGAAACCGCGTTTGCGCGTTTCTACCGTCTAAACCGTAACTGTCACTGACTAACTCTTCACAGGTAAAATATCACTCTCTATGAGACGAACAATCTGACACCAAGATTGAACGAATCGGATCAGAACTGACAAAGTTTCTCGGAGACCGGGTGGCTGTTTCCCGGCCGCTCGGCGCTTGCGTTGCTGGTCTTTGCCGAACTAGGCGGAGACCGGAATGAACTCTTGGCGAGCTTATACCGTCGGAACCGTAACTGTTACTGACAAACTCTCCCCGAGATGAAATACTCCACTCAATGAGACGAACAATCTGACACCAAGATTGGACGAATCGGACGACAGATGGCAAAGCTCTCCCTTTGGCGCCGGGTCGTTGCGGCAACACGCGAAAGACCGGGGAACCAAGTTTCGTGTCGGCTAAGTTTTGCTTCCGCTAGACTATACCGCCGAAACTGTAACAGAGGCTGACAAACTCTCAACAGGAAAAGTCTTCTACTCGTCAAGATGTACGAGATTGTCGCTTAGGTCGAAACGATCGGACCACAGGATACAAAGTTGTTCACGCTGACACTTTCGTTGCCGGCCGGTCTCTTCGGCGGCGCCGATGAAATCACAAATATGTCTCTAACTCCCGAACGCGGCGAGCTAGACCAGTTCTTTTGACACTTTCACGGGCAAATCATATGCGCCGCACAATCTGATGCACCTTTCAGATCGCTCAGATAAAATTTCACCGAGTAGGACACTTGCCGACACTAGGACTCGAAGTCGATGGTTCTGCAGAGGCTGCACCGACCTCTCACCGAAGAGTCAAGAAGGCACACTTCGCCCTCAAATTCAACCAGTAACTGTAATTACGCGTCGACCAAGGATTTGCCTTGGCCGGCCACGTTCAGGTACACTACGCTTGACAGAATTAAGGGAGCTGCGCCCTTACTTATGTCTCGCCTCTACCCGGCTGCTTACGGGTAAATCTTATCTTTAACTCTCACTGGCGTATTCGACCTCACCGGGTCTTAGCGATCAGCCAAGGGAAAGAAGGCACGATGGACGTTGCACCCTCAAACCGATGAGCAGACCGGCGCGCACAAGTAACTGAAGTTCACACTCGAACAGGAAAGACGAAAGATTCACTGACGAGGCCTTACCGCTTATCTACGGTTGCGCGCTCGTCGTGGCCGGTCGTGCGGGTTAACCGACGCGGGCCGCCGAGGTAACGATTGACGATCACTTTTTATTCAGATGCGGTAACACTGCTTTCTTTAACGCTGCAAGCACTCAGCGGGTCGGATCTGACAAACGTTAACCAAGGCACTGAGTGCCAGGAGACATTCACAAGTCAATCGGGACGAGCCACCACCAACTTTCCCTGACGCGGTCGTAGCGCGGCGATGCCCAGTCGGCCGACGCTAGATCGTTAATACACGTAACGTACAACCTTCGCTGATGCGAATTCGATTCGGATACAATATTTTGCCTTCAAATTCACCAGAAAACGCTTGGACGCCAACAAACCAACGTAGCAATGTCAATTCAACGTGCCAGGGCTGCGTAGAGATCAATGAGAAGAACAGAGTTGAAACTCATTGACCATGGAGTAATCGCCATTACTCCACATATATAGCAGAGCACCGTGTGGCAGGCTATATTCCACCGGAATATCACTGTTTAAACGCGATTTTTCAGCATGTGAAAAATCTTGGATAATTCGCCAAAAATCCATTTCTCATCCGATCTTCACGATCTTTGTCTCTATCGCTGCCCGATCGATTTCTCCATAACCTACGCCTTAATTTAAAAATTATCGGGCCAGGCCAAAATTTATTATCGAATTAAAACTAAACCTATCTATAGGGTTTAAGCGAAAATTGGGCTAGTTTACGCGTATAACTATTGCTATTACACTCGCCTGCTTCCAGCTTAGTTCTGCAGACATGAAACTGTCGGTCGCGTTCTTATTACGCATATTCCCGTAGCGCATTTCCGCCACATACATTAAACCTAACGGTCAGGCCTAAAAATTCCTATCAGGGAAATTACGCCTTACCTAAAATGAAGCTAACTACACGGTTGGGCTGCTTTAGGAGCGTCACCGTGGCTCCTGCCTGTCTCCAGCTCAGTTTGACAAGGCAGCCGGTCGGAGTTTCTCGTAACGAACACTGTCTTGTGGCTGAAACGCCACATTACCTCCAGGCATATGTTCACTGCCCAGCATCTGCCGCTACTCGGTTCGAGAAATTTGTAGGGCTATGGAAACCCTGGAAGCCTGGATGTCTTCTAACTGTTTGCGACTGAACCCTACCAAGACGCAATATATCTGGTTTGGGACGCGCCAACAACTGGCAAAAATCGACATGAAAGCCTTATTAGCATTAGAGTTTCCTCTGATTACTTTCTCACCTTTTGTTCGGGACCTTGGTATTATTTTAGACCAAGAGCTAACTTTCACTCGGCATATAAACCTGCTATGCCGAAGCTGTTACTACCAGTTACGTCAGCTTAAGGTGGTCTCCCACTCTCTGTCTTTTAGTGCTGCCTCTACTCTTGTTCACTCTTTCGTAGTTTCCCGCCTTGACTATTGCAGCATCCTCTATCATGGACTACCGGCTGACCGGATTAGTTGCCTGGAACGGGTCATCCGCTCTGCGGCGCGACTCCATATCCCAAAATATGACCATGTATCATCCTATATGCGGGATATCTTACACTGGCTCTCTTTTCCACAGCGGATTGCATACAGGGTCTGTGCGCTGGTTAGGCGGTGCATTGAAGGACTAGCTACACTGTATCTTCGAGAACTCTGTTGTTCCACCTTGGGAGTTCAGCGTCGATCCACGCTTCGATCGGCGAACCACGCTGAGCTTCTGGTTCCCCGCTCACGGACTGCTATCCGGCAGCGTCGTTCATTCTCTGTTGCAGGTCCTACAGCAGCTTGGAATGGTCTCCCTGTTACACTGCACTTAATTCCCAGGGGTCTCTCCGGTCTGTTCCTTAAGAACCTAAAAACTGTTTTATTTAGCCGTGGTTGGGTCGGGAGCGCTTCGGAGTAGCCTACCTTGAAGAGGCGCTATATAAATTTCTGAAATAAATAAAATAAATAAATAAATTGATGTGAATGATAATGGATAGGAAAACTTGCGGGAATGTAGAACTTGCAGTTGCTCGAATACATTTCAGGGGCTGCTGAATTATTAGCTATTTTTGAACGCTTAACACGGTAATGCTAGCTATGGATTGGTCTCGGATTTAGCAATAGTGAAGATCACGCTGCTTTCATTAGCCTACTTCTCGTTGGCTTGTTAATCAAAACAAGGATTTGCGTTTTAGTGTCGGATCCGCCTAAGCTGTGCTTCGAGTACATGAAGCTGAAGATCTGTCTAGAGTTCCACGGCATCAAAGTTGAGCCGAAAACCTTCACCGCATGCGTCAGAATTTCTCTATACCTCTGGGTGAAAAGATTAATCAGTTATGACTTCGGCTGCTTCACAATTAACATTCCCCCATCTGCCGCCGGGGGTCTCCTGCCTCTCAGGACCACGCCTAAGCCAAAGCCAAAGTCCAAGACCAAGGGATAACTGGTAGACATCGACAATGCATTCGAAATGAATCCTGTCAGGCCTGCATAAACCAAGAACATTCCCATGAAAATGAAGATGATCTATTATTTAATGGTAAAACGGTATTCCGCTGAATTCAAAGACTTCTGTCTAGATGTGCTCTGGATGTGTCTTTTATTAAATCAGATCGTGCTTCAGATCTTGTTTGATCAACTGACTTGATATGGCCATTCACGTTCGAATAAAAAAGATACACGATGTGCAACAGCGGTGTCAATTTGTGGCTGAAAGTATTGTATTGTATTTTTGGCATAATGTTGTATTGTATATGGGGATTTGTCACGCATCTTACAGTGCTAGCTATTCAGAGGCGCTATCAGCGTGACATCCCCGATGAAATAAAAAAGACTTCAAGCAGCGAAGAGCCGAAGATGACGCTCCAATAAGATCTATAATATTACGGATAGCGTGTGTGAGGTCATTCCACATAGAAGGACCTACATAGGTATTTAGGAGTTTGTCCATTTTGAGTTCTTGACACAAGGAGCAGTAGGGGAGAACAGGCACCCTTGATCCCGATGCACCCTTGATCCTTTGACGTTTTCTCTGGAATTACTTACTTACTTGACTGTGGCAGGGCACCAGACTATGTATAATAATGATCATTTGCATGTGGCTGCGTTTTGGGCTTTCATTATTTCTTTGTTTACCTTCTATAGCTGTCACATGATTTCATAGCCGAAAATTGTAGTTTTTCGTTCATCTAACGAACCTCATAAAATGGAACTTACTTCAAAGCTCATCATCTGCGTTACATATATTGGGACAGAAAATAGTATTCTTACCATACAGATATATTTTTGGCGATATATTTGAAGCGATGATAAAGTTTTAATATTTTTTGTGGAAAGACTATGGTGATGCACCCTTGATCCTAGCATGCATGTGCACCCATGATCCCCAGGTTAATGGTGCGCACGTGACGAATTATGAATACAAAGATAACCTAATTAATCTTTGCGTGCACCATAAGCTTCATTTCTCGAAAATAAATCATTATATCGCATATGAATTTGTTATAAACAATTTGCAATTTATTGTAGGCAGTGTTCATATATATTTACGGGTCAATCTTTCCTAAGCTCTGTGGAGGACCATGATCTACAGCATAGCCATAGGATCACAGTTGACTGCAAACAGTAATTTTAATCTGTCTGCCCATGAGCTTGTTGACTTAATGAAGCAATATTTTTTCAATTATAGGAAATTTTAAAATAACACATTACAAAGAGTCAGGATCATGAAAGATTCTAAACAACCCCATTTTTGCACCCTATGGGTGATTTTTTCCTGATGGAGCTAAAGAATAGAGACTCGTGTCATATTTTAAATTATTAGGCCCCTACATGTATTTACGCCTTTCTGTTCAATGCAAAACTGCATAAAGTTTGACTAAATTGCTATTTTAGCAAATTATCCTAAATCAGGTTTTTATTCACATTGCCATGTATAGGCCAATTTTAAGTTTGCCTAATTCATTAAAAAATTGTATAAAGTTTAACCCAAAAGCTAGAGTTAATGCAAGATTTGTGTTCTGATTGTCAATTCTACCCTCACTTTTGTTATTTTCATTAAAATAGCCTGTTTTATAGTATGTTTCAACATAGCAGATCAAGGGTTCCTACATAGGATCAAGGGTGCCAATATAGGGGATCAAGGGTGCCAACCTGTGGGCACCCTTGATCTCTTTTGGGTACCTCGACTAAATCTGTAATATCTTTTGTCAATGAAATTTATTTAGATGATTAAATATCTTGGATGATGCGCAACATAATTCTCTGTCAAATGATACCTTAAAATATTTACAAAAGCTTATATATTCACTTAAATTCAGAAAAATCTAAAAAGAGGATCAAGGGTGCCTGTTCTCCCCTACCTTGCTTTGGTAACAGGAGGTCAGTGTAGAACATAAGCCATGTGGGTAGAAATGTGGGAGTAGCTTTGGAGGCTAGCAATGAACCTGACTGCCGAGTTCATAATAATTGACTGAAGTGAGGATAGACGCACATCGGGAAGCCCAGCAAACAGTGAGTTTCAGTAATTGATGAATCAGTCGATGCTAAAAAAAATGCACGAACAGTGGTTGAAAAGACCGAAGAGGAAGCAGGTCTTCTGTTGACTCTCAGATACTTCAGATGATAGCCTACAGCAACAAGCGCGTATCAACTGCAAGAGGTGCTCGGATAACAAAGGGGTGCTATCAGGGGTGACACCCAAATAACTAACACTGGATGAAATTGTGAAGTCAGGAACATTGAGGTCAGGGTGGAGGTAAACTTTAATGAGCTATTGTTTAGCACTAAAAGCGTTTAGTGCAATATAAGTTGCTCGTTACTTACAATGTTTCCTGCCAATCCACATTCTCCTAAATAATCGGGTAAACAAGCCCGTTGTACTGCAGTGAATAACTAAAAAAAGTGGTGTCCAAATCCTACAAATCATTAAGCTAAGGCGCGGTTGAATACGTACTAGTCACGGCTATTATACCGGCGTCTCTAACGTTCTGATAACATTTATATGTGAGGACAGAACATTTAAAGCAGTCATTCATCGTCGATCCGGTAGCGCAATGGATAACACGCTGATGTAAATTTATGTCATGCTACCGATAACTTAAAAAAATCAAAAATTGGACGTAGAGCCTTATAAGTTATAATTCTAAACCCGGCCTGAACTATCGAAACAATTTAGAACTTTCCGTTAGCACAACTTCCAGTATCACAAGAATTCACACTCATCAATTTTGACTTACATGCAAAAACAAATCTATATCTCTAATCCGCCTTTCACTTAGAAGTAGACCTATTATTAATTCCTCAGTCCATCTCCCATTTGTCAAGTTTTGTTTCATCAGACCATTGTCTGTGTCAACAAGAGTTTGTTCCTCAATTCAAATTAATCAATACAGCAACTTGTTCATCAAACCCACTTCTCGGGTTATATTTGGGAAGAAAGATTGCGTAGGTAAGGTCACTAAGGTGGACCTCAAACAAGAATGCCGCTTCAAACGAGAGCTGCAATCCAATAGGAGATACGTTGGACGACAGACAATCACAACGCAATCGTAATCTACAAATTTCTAGAGCGCCACTCGAAAGTCAATCGCTGGGCACCAGCTTATTCACGAGTCGCTGTGTAAAGTCAGAAGGGTTGCTGAAAAGAGTAGTGCCATGGTGGTCGTAGGCTCGTAGTCCTGTCGTAGTCAACCACTGCAACACATAGAAATACGGCCCGATATATTATGGATTTTAGCCATGGGTTACAAAAGCGCTTCAGCAGCTTGTAAACACCGATTGCATTTCCTCTCATTTCAAACGTTTGATGCACATAGAATGTCATTATTTTGGTCGACCCAGACCACCATGGACTAGGGGAGAGCGGGGCATAACGGGATACTTAAGGCATTTTGAAGTTTACACCATATAAATAATAAGAAATCAGTGCTTTTTTGTACCCACATTATGCAGGCATATATAACGTACGACATAGACTAGAATAATTTACTTAAGCATCAACTACACAGGAGATACAATTTTTTTACCAACAGCCCCGGAAATCCCGTTATGCCCCACCACCTGAGGTAAAATGGGATACCTATCCCATTATGTCCCATAACATGCAAAATTCTATGCTCTCAAAAAAAGTGCCACTTATTTTTATTATTGCTCATTTTATAATGCTAACAATGATTAAGACGTGAGGGGGTACACAGAACCCATGAAATATTAAAATATGAGAAATACGGGGAAAATAGCTGTAGAAGCATGAAATGGGGCAAAATGGGATATCTGTATCCCATTATGCCCCAATATACCACAATTGTAAACCCGCCATTTTGACACAAAATACTGAACTTGTACAAATTTTCATATGGAAATATACGACTTTATATATTACCCTACACGTGGATGGTTTAAGCTAAATTTAATATAGCTCCACCGTTTTTAGACAATTTTTGAATTATGAACGTACCTTATATCGGAGAGCGTAAAAATGAACTTTTCATCATAAAAATTGCAACACGCTTCGTAATCGAAAATGCTTTCGTCCTTCACCTTCAAAGATGCATTACTTCCGTTTGAATTTTTTTTCGTATTTTTAAAGTAAGTAAGATCGACAATAATGAAGTTTCCCGTTATGCCCCGCTATCCCATTATGCCCCGCTCTCCCCTACTCTTACTTTTGACTCAGCGCTGCGCTCCTGAATAAGCCCGTGCCCCCGCTTGACTTTCGAGTGGCCCTTTAGAAATTAGGAGATTACGATTACGATTGCGAACTAAAACTTCAACCGCTAGATTTTTTTCAACGACGCCGCCATACAACTTATTCACACTAAGTGAACTGCATAATTATCTGAATCAGATCAGAACAAAATGTTAATGTCAACGAGAAATAAACATTAATTTGCAAGGCACGTGGCAATGTCCGCAACAATACATGCATACGTTCATGCACAGATCTGTCTGTGGAATTCTATAGCGCCATTCGAGATGAGTAGACTACTCAGAGGCACTCCGTCCCAGGCCCGCCGAAAGAGTAACGGCTTGAGTAGTAGGCTTGTATTGAAACCGTCAGTGACCTCACAGGAGAGAATGGAGCAGGTCAGAGGGAAGACCATTCGAAAGCGAATGAACAACCGGTCAAGAAACTTGTAGGCATACATGAATACACAAAAACATCCACTTGCATACAAACATAGTCATGTTCATATAAATACATGCATAATTACCATGGCCTACATGCCAAGATCTAGGACTACCTATTTCGTTGTTATTGACATTGCATTGAGACTAACAACACGCTACAGAGCATGGTATTTCCCTCTGACTTAGAAGCCGAAAACGGAGGCTACGTTCAGGGTTGCCAGGTCGTTGCGAAAAGCGCGAATTGGGCGACTTTTGAAAGTGCTAGCGACTGAAAATTTCGTCCTCGCGACCTCGCGATTTTTGGGCGACTTTTGAATTGTCTCGCGGTCGCACGGCGACGTTTTGAAATCTTATAAATTCACCGCTGGAGATTAAAATTACCATGACCAGTTGTGTGTGGCGTTGTGACGCCGTTGTCTACCCAATAATAAAGGCATTAATTCTCTAAGAAGCACGGACTAATTTACCGTAAGCACTAAATTGCTTGTCATCTAAATTTTTACGTCAATGTTTTCATCCTGTATCTTCCGACTGGCGCGTTTCTATTAAGCTCCAAGAAATTTGCCACCAACAATTGGCGGAAAATTTCATCTTTCATGCACGAGGTAGGCGGGTGCCTGGCCTATTTTGGAAAAGTACTAAGCTATAGATGGTATTTCTCTAACTCACGGTATGGGAAAGTGTGTGAAATACGTTAAATTATACAACAAGAATTTGGAACGACTCCCAGTTTGCGAAGGTAGGTTCGATAACTCCCAATTCACTGCAATACATAGACCTGACCCTTATATACATGTAAGATTCATTTATGATTCATTTACAAGCAAAAATACTGAATATGTAACACACTCCCGGAAAGACTCGTGGCACCATTAAATCATTAGTGACGTGTTTTTTTACGACATGATGTTTGTCCAGTAATCCCTCCGACGAGGACACAGCGTTTTGTAATGCATGTAGTAAGCTCGATAATCTCGCGATTTTCGCGACTTTTTGTCGTGATTTCGCGACAAAGTTTTTTCCGAAATCTGGCAACCCTGGTTACGTTTGCTGGGCAAGTCGAAAGGATAATTCTATATTTTTAATCTGAATGACATCAAGGAATTATTGTCCAAAAGAAACGGAATCGGTCTGTGAATATCGCAAACCTTCAGACAAACGTCTGAGAAAATCGCAATGGCAGTATTGTCCAAATTGAGACTACATGTAAGACAAGAAGCCACCATTTCGTTCTCGAATACCTTTTCCTTACTTCACAGTTTACATTAATTTTGGAGTTAGCGTCTAAATCGATTGAACAAAATACGTTGTATAAAATAATGTAGACATAATGATGCATTGAATGGCATATATCGCCTATGTTTGAACTCTGCCAGTGCCAGTCCCAAGCCTGGATAAAGGAGGAGGGTGACGCTAATGATCTTTGTTATCGCACAACATCGTCAAACTGAAACTACAACGGTACTTTTAAAATAATAACAATGTCTAGACTCAAGATTATAATACATCTTTATGCAAACACATGTTTCGGTAGCCAGGTACTCAAGGTCTAACCATGTCGATGTATTTTGAATTAAACTAATGTGAATTGGTGCAAGCGTAGGGGGAAACGAACCACTTTGCAAAACGTTATGGTCGCGTAAAATATTATGTAGGCCTAGTCAACAACATATTTGCATGTGAACTTAAAGTCCTGCAACAACCAGAATAATAAATTAGCATGTTGGTTTTGTTTTGATTTAGACTCTCAAGTGAATAGGTTTAATCGCAAGCAAATCGATCCAGCTGATACGGGGTAAAACAACATCATTATATTTTCCTTCTATTGCATTGTCTTCTTCTTCTTCATTGTCCATGGGCTGACAGCCCGTAGGTGTCCACTGCACACTTGACTACTCTCTTCCATGATTCTCTGTCCCGTGCTCGGTGTGTCAGCTCCTGTGCATTCATCCCACACCACTCTTCTATGTCCTGCAACCATTCTCTGCATGGTCTTCCCCTTCTCCCCGTTCCCTCCATGATTCCCGCATGATTTGCATTGTACTCGATCCATATATTTATGTCACGTCTCTCGCAGTGCACAATGATAAGAGTCGCTAAGCACAATGCATGGCTACCCAATTTTGGCAGTTTGGTAGGCCCTAGTTTCTGCCTTGTCTGTGTGACGTTTGTAACAAATTCTGCTAATTGTATCGTGGTCAGCAATTCAGGACAATTCTGGGCAATAGAGATAGACCATAATGTGTCTTTCGATGTTTTTCTAAAACAATTCACTCATTTCTACGATTTATATTTTCCACCTTATACCTCAGTGGTTAAGCGTAAATCTACTGAACTTCCATGGCTGACACCAGCTCTAAGGAAATCGATTAATAAAAAGAATCATATGTATAAAAAATGCTTAGGGAAGACTGGAAAGAATGGTAACCATTTTCAAAAGTACAAAGCGTACAGAAACAAGCTCACCACCCTGCTTCGAACAGCTGAAAAAATTATAATGCGGATAAGCTGGAATATCATAAAAATAATTTGCATAAGGTCTGGCAGACTATCAATGTGATTATTGGTAGAAAGACTTATAAGGATAACGTAACTGAGATTAGCCCCAATGGAAATACCTTATCTGATCCTATGGCCATAGCTGACAGATTTAATAAATATTTCAATAATATTGGCCCCCAGCTTGCCCAAAATATTTCGCCAGTTCCTGAAAGCCACACTGACTACTTAAAGTCCAGTCTTCCTCAATCCATTTACTTTAACCCGGTTTCACCTCAGGAAATAATCAATATTATAGCTTCCCTGAAAAATTCTCACAGTGTAGGATTTGATAACATTTCGATATCGACGTTAAAACAATGCTCTCATGAAATCTCTCCCGTATTTTCAGAGATTTTTAACCTATCGCTGGTTGATGGTGTCTTTCCTGATCAACTTAAAATTGCTAAGGTAATTCCAGTCTTTAAGCCTGGAGATAAACTTATGGTATCCAACTACAGACCAATTTCCATATTATCTCCTTTTGCCAAGATATTGGAAAAAAATTGTTTATAATAGGCTTCTTGGTTTTGTAACTCAAAATGATTTGCTTGTGGATAGCCAATTTGGTTTTAGAAAAAACTTGTCTACTTATATGGCGCGGTTTCAGCTCACAGACAATATTAGTAAATCTATTGACGAGCATCAACTCACCATAGGAATTTTCCTAGATCTGGCTAAAGCGTTTGACACTGTAAATCATAAGATTTTGTTAGATAAACTTGAACATTATGGAATTAGAGGCTCGCCTCTTAATTGGTTCTGTAGCTACTTATCTAATAGATTACAATATGTTTCTGTTAATCACTTTTCCTCTGCCTCTCTATGTGTGAAATGTGGAGTTCCTCAAGGTTCAATATTGGGACCATTGTTATTTATATTGTATATAAATGATCTACAATCTGTGACTGCCTTGAAATTAATCATGTTTGCTGACGACACGAATATTTTTGCCACTGGGCACTGTCCTCTCATGCTAGCTAAAACTCTGAATGAAGACTTAAAATTGTTAAGCCACTGGTTTGCCGCCAACTTATTATCTTTGAACTTAAATAAGACTAACTATATGATATTTGGAAATAAGGTGACTCTTGACTCAGATTTTGACATATGTGTAAATAATGTGCATCTCCCTCGTGCACGTGAAACTAAATTTCTTTGTGTTCTTATTACAGAAAATCTTAAATGGAATAAACATGTGGACATGGTCACCAACAAAGTGTCCAAGGTTGTGGGCATTTTACGTAAGGTCAGACATGTGCTACCAACTGAGAAATTGAAGCTTTTATACCATACCTTACTAGAACCTTATATCAATTACTGTTGTGTTGTTTGGGCTTCTCCGTACAGATCCTGCAACTTGGACCGAATTCTAAAGCTTCAGAAAGCTGCATGTCGTATTATCTCTAACTCTCCCTATTTAGCCCATTCCAACCCTTTATTCAGTAAACTTAATATTCTCAAAATTTATGACCTGTACTATTTGTCTATTGTCGTCTTATGTACAAATTTGGAAATAATCTCTTACCCCACATATTTAAAAATTATTTTATGAAAGTGGCTCAATTTCACTCGTTTAATACTCGTGGATCGAGTAAATATGTTGTTCCTTTTGCCCGTACCACCTGTCGCTTTAATAGCTTCCGAATTCTTGGTCCCCGTTTATGGAACTCTCTGTCAGATGATGTGAAGAGGGAAAATAGTGTATGTGCCTTCAAGAAAAATGTTAAAAAGACTTTGTTTTCAAACTATTGCATAATTATGTTGATTAACTTTGGTCTTTATACCTGCATTTATCTTGCAGCAATCTAGACACTGTATGTTAGTATCCTGACTGTTTATTATGATGTTTCCGAGTCTCTAATCCTTTGTAGACTGTGAGGATTCACTGCTGCAATAATATATTATGCTGTTTCTATTATTATTTATTATTATTATTATTATTTAATATTATTACCATTTATTAATATGATTTAATATTACAATTTTATTATTATTATCATTATTGCATTGTTTGTTTATCCCTATTACTTTCAGTTATGTTCTAATTAATTAAGTATTAATTAAGTCTTAGTTAAGTATTAATACTGACTTGCATTAAAAATAGTCTTGGAGCTAGGAGTCAGGGTTATATAAGCTGTTAGCTTTTTTCTGATTCCTTTTGCACTATGTTTATTGAGGCATGTTTATACTATTTGACTTGTGTGTGTGTGTGCAATAAACAAGTTCATTCAAGTTCATTCATTCATTCATTAAGCTGATTGAATTGGAACAAATAGGCTATAGAAGCCGCCATAATTATTCATTATCGTACAGTCCATCACCAGCAGAACTGAGTTGCTGAACTTGTTAAATAAAGAAATTATTGTAATTAGACTATAAGTTTATTTATTGAAATCTCAAACCACTCTTTTATCAGCACTGGCGTGCTAGAGTAATTTTGTTAGGATGATATCGTAAACAGCTAGTACCATTAGGTCTAGGCCTACAAGGTGGAAACTAAAAACAATTATTACTGTAAGTATCGACCTTTTATTAAGTCCTAGCCTAGATCACTCTTTTCAGCAATCCCTCCATTGAAATATAGCTGTTGTAAAAATGACAGCTTAAAATGCGGAAATTGAAAAAAATCTTACTGGGAGGAGAGCATCCCTCCCCAAACCGTCCCCATCTCAGAAACCTTCATTCGCCATAGGAATGGACTTGATAACATATTGCCGAGAGGGAAGGCCAACCCTGGAAGAGCGGGGGAAAGATGGATTGAGCCCGGTTGCTTAGGGGGAATAGAAGTCCCTAGCGTCGGAGGAGAAAGTCTAAAATAAGAAATGACTTTATTAGTCAACTATTATAATCCTCTGCCGTATCTTACGTCGCCTCATTGCAATACACGCGATTAGTAGACTACTCTAGGGTCTAGCACATCCGTTAACTTAAGTCAAACAACCGTTTTTGAATAACGAAATTTAAATAGCAGACTCAGTACACTGATAATGAGCAAGAATAGATAATTGTGTACGCGGCAGTTGTTTTCGATTTAAGCAAAACGACGAAGAAATTATCTGACAGTCCAATCAATCACGAGAGATTGAATTCCCTTATATACCGACCAGTCTCCCATGACAATTAGAGCCACGGGAAGACGGGCATCACTTGACGAATTGGAATCAGCAGAAACAACGAAGAAGGCATCGCTTTGAAGAACTCGCAGCTGATGTAAATATTATTTGATTTTATTAGGTGACCGTATAATATTATAATTCACGGTCTGTATGCCTACAATCCCGAGTTGTTAGGACTTGGTTGACGTTAGCGAAGAGGCCCCAACCAGCGAGTATAGGTCCTTCATGAATACGCGAGACTTCTTTGTAGTTTGCTGTTATCAAGAGAGCGATATTATTAAACCTCGGGCTACCAAGGGGGGGTGGTTGCCACCCCCTAAGTTTTTCGCAAATGAAACGCGTTCCGTCTGGAATAAAATTGGTAGCTGTAGAGGGTTCATTGGGGCACATTTTGAGCTAAACCATTTGATGATGCCCCCTACCGTTCAAAAGTTACACCCGATTTACCCAAGGTACCAGAGGGGTGGATACCACCCCCACCCCCTAGAATATCGTATGTAACTTTTCCGCCCCTTAATATTAAGAGACACAAATTATACCATTCTATAGAGGGAATGTGGGGCTACATTTCCATGCTCATTGAGTTTTCTTTTGACAACCGGAAGTGCTCAAAATAAATTAAAATATATATAAAGGTGTTTTATTTTCATAACATTGTCATGTTTTTTCTATTATAACTTATCCATAGTTTATTTTTTAATAGAAATAAATTATGCCAGTCTGTAGAGGGCATTTAGGGGGCTATTTTTTAATACTAAATAATTTAAAATTTGATGACCGGAAGTGCTCAAAATAAATTAAAATGTATAAAAATGTTGGGTTTTTTGCAACGCGAACCGATATGTCTGCGTAAACGTTTTTCAGCAGCTATAACATGTTTTTTTGTTTTGATTTAACATAAAACAGACTTATTACTAGTTTTTGTAGTTGAATGTTGGACTTTATTATATGTAAACTACTTTTTATATATAAATCATGTATAAAACACACAGAATCTAATATATTCCCTATGCGTAAGTATACATTTTGTGGAATCGACGGGTACCCATGGTGAAAAATTCATAATTTCGAGGTGCCTTCATATTTTCTAAACCAAAATATACCATTTTGTGCAGAAATGAATGCTGAATCAAATAGTGTATTACAAGGTATGATATCTCAAACCAAACCCAAAGTCCAGGGGGGGTGGTAACCACCCCCCCTTGGTAGTCAGTGTTACAAAAAAGCTTGGTAGCCTGAGGGTTAATAAACATCCTAAAATAAATTTAATAATTATTATCACTGTTTCTTCCTCGTTGCTGTTTGACGAAACCATGTCTTATTGCGATGATACTAATAATCATGGGCGGAGTTTGGTTTCGTTTTTTTTGGGGGGGGTCTAAAAAACTTGGACCAGAACGTATTTATTTCCCGGCCGAAAAAGTTTCTTGGGGGGCTAAACCCGAAAAAAGGTATAATTTACATGGTAAAAAACATGACTCTGGGGCTTCCTGAGGGGCATTGCCCCTGATAAACTCCTTCCACGCTAATAATAGTGTCGCCCTCCTTCGTAATCCATACTTTGGACTGGCACTGATAAAGTAGTGGACAAGTTAATTGTTTATTCCGCTTCTCCAGGTCTGGAAGAAGGAGGAAGGCGTCTCTAAAGATCTTCGTTATCACACAGCGACGTAAAACTGAAAATCAACAACAAGACCTTTTCAGAAGCGCTCCCAGAGCGTGGAACCTTGAGAGAAAAGGCAGGTTTTGATGCGAGAGAAAGATGCGGAAATAACACCAGAGCGAACTGATGGTAGAAGTCCATTCCGTAGGGATGAGCCTATGCAGACAAATGATCTGGATTGAGCCATGGCAGTCCTGATGCGAGGAACAAAGTGGTCAAACCGATCAGAGGATCTAAGAGTCTTCTGTTCACTTTGTTCCCCGCGTGTAAAATTAATTACTGCGCAAAAAATTAATCTTGCACTGCAATCTACAATCTACAATGCCGCCTGTATAATATTTTTCCAGTGGACCTTGTTCACTAAAGGAATGTGATTGCATTTGAACTTACAGTTGAAACGTCACTTCGAAAGATGGCGCTTGCAAAAGTTCTTGGATTGGTTTTCATGGTAGTATGCTTCATCGCACTGCATGCAGATGCACAAATCGAGGACGAATACGAAGTCGAAGACGAAGACGAAGACGAAGACGAGGCAAACCTACCGGAATTAGATGAGGGCGACGGCTTGCCAGGTTAGTCCACGA
>OX457052.1:38486456-38536456 GCA_949752735.1 Lumbricus terrestris
GGTTTCAATACAAAACAACTCTCCAACCTTCTGAAGTGCGGAATGGCGATGCTACATACTGAATTGCGTGAAGCATAGCTACAAGGTTGCTTGCATAGGGCCTCTTTATGGAATGGACTTTCCCTGTCAGTTCGCTCTGGTAGTCTTTCGTCAACTTTTCACTCGTCTGAAAAACCTGACTTTTCTCTGGGAGTTGCACACACTGGAAGTGCTTCTGAAAGGATCATGCTGAGAGAATCGCTTAATAAATGGTCAGATCTGATACAATGCAATGCAATACAATAACTGACAGACTCCGTCGTGGACAGGCAGAATAAAGAGCAGGGGACCCAAGACAGAGCTTTGAGGAGCTCCCAGCTTAACATGGATCCATTTGATTCTGGAATTACTCGAGATAACCATGTGGATACGGTCAGACAAAATAATATGATCGAAAACAGCAGATGGGGCAGGCCATGTAATCCATAAGAAGTCTCAAGACGCTGGAGAAGAAATTTGAAATTTTGCAGGAAGATTAATCTCTATATTATGAACGAGTATTTCTTTAAAAATTTTGATTCATGCTATCGTGTTCCGGATAATCTCGCCATTCACCTTTTCCCTCTTTCTAACGTGTTGCGCAGCTACCACATGAGCTATGAAGCTTTATTGACAGCTCGCATCACTTTAAATACAAAATTGCAATCTCGATTAAACGAAGCATACTACTCATTATTACTTCCCATTGCACATTATTTCTTTCTGATCTATGTCATGCGGATTCGTAGGAATTTTCTTTAAGCTTGTAAGTGATTTTATTCAATAGGTTGCGCGGTGTTGTCCTATACTCCAGCCGATAACAATGTTTCATTCAATTTGACGCTCGGGGGCAAGGCTATCTACAAGAAGAATTTCTCAGGTGAGTATATATTCACAACACGACGTGTGTTCAATCTCATATCACGAGGTCTAGTTTTAGGAGAGAATTCGATTTTACAGTCAGACTGAACTTAACAGTTTTGGGGATGGGTTTCGAATAATTGCAGCTACCACATTAACAGTTTTGGGGATGGGTTTCGAATAATTGCAATACACTGGCACAAAGGCTATCCTCGGACGCTACCTTCGGTCGCTTCCATCACAGAGGTCGACCTAGCCTTGCAATCGGCAGATGACTTTGGTAAAAATTAACGAGTACGGTATTATAGTAGTGAGCTTTGTATGGCAACGACACGGTCAAATGCAACTAATTTGATAACTGCTGAACATTGATGTGAATGCAAAATGATGGATTATAAAACTTGCAGTCTTTGGAATAGGCTACATCTGGAAATTTTTGAATTATTAATCGTTTTCGAACGTTCAGGGCAATACTGCAACGCTTGTAACAGATTGGACTCGGATTTAGAAGTAGTGAAGATTGCGCGGATTTCAAAACTTCTCGCTGTCTTGCTAATCAAAACAAGCGTTTGTGCTTTTAGTGTCGAAACCGCCTAAGCTATGCTTGAAGTGGAGGAGGATTAAGATCTGTATCGAGTTCTACGGCTTCAAAGTTGGCACAAAAACTTTCACCGGATGCGTCAGAATTTCTGGGTCCTTCCTGGGAAAAAAAGCCACTTTTCATTTGGGCTGTTTCAAAATTAACCTTTCCAAGTCTTCCAAGCAATCCCTGTCTCCCAATACCACGTCCAAGACAAAGTCAAAGACCAAGGGGTAACTGGTAGACATCGATAACGCAGTCGAAAAGAAGCCTGTATGCCTGCCTGAACCAAGAACATTCCTATGAAAATGACTCAAAATTCTGACGACAATGCGTGATTTAAAGGCAAACGGTATTCAGCTGGATTCTTAGACTTCTGTCTAGATCTGCTCTACAGGTTTCTCTTATTAAATCAGCTCTTGCTTCAGTTTTTGTTTAATCAACCGACTTAATACGGCCATTTACGTTCAAATAAAAAAAATTCATGATGTGCAACAACGGTGTTAATTTGTGGAGAGAATTGTATTGTATTGTTTTGAATAAAAATGTACTGTACATGAGATTGTATCGGGCACCTCTTATAGAACTAGCTATTCAGAGGCGCTATCAGCGTGACTACCCAGAGCAAATAAGAAAGACTTTCAAGCAGCGAATGGCTGAAGGCAATAAGATCTTACTACGGATAGTGGGTGGGAGGTTATTCTATATAGAAGGACCTACAATGGCAAAGGCGCGATGTTGTGCTACGGTAGTCTTTGCCCAGTGTAAGAGGAGATCAAGTCGATTGGCAGACCAGCGAGGGCGGGAAGAAACTGCGGAAATGGGGTTGAGTATCAAGACACAAAGGCATTTAGGAGCTTGTCCAGTTTGAGTTCTTGAGACTAGGAACAGTACCTTGATTTGGATACGAGAGGCAACAGGAAGCGAGTGTAGAACATCAGTTATGTAGGTAGAAATGTGGGAGTAGAGGACTGTAGAGCGTTGGAGACTAGCAATGAGTCTGATTGCCGAGTTCATAACTGACTGAAAGGAGGTTAAGCTTATATTGAGAAGACCAGCAGATAGTGAGTTCGATTCGACAGTGCAGATAAAAGCACGAGCAACAGTTGAAAAGACCGTAGAGGAAGCGGGTCTTCTGATGACTCTCAGGCGCCTCGGGTGATAGTAGCATGCCTGTGTCAATTGCAAGAGGTGCTCGAATAACAAAAAGCTGCTATCATGGGTGACACCCAAATAACTAACACTGGATGAAAAATATGAAGTCAGGTGCATTGAGGTAAAAAAAAATGGAGATATAGTTTAATGTAATAATATTCTCTTTATTAACAATCCGGTTGACACACCGCAACCGGTTACAATTGTACAATTATGCAGTTTAAACAATTCACAAGAAAGGAGATTACAGAATGCACAAATCTTAACTAGGCTATACTAACTGAGCAGACCGCCTGCAATATATGGCGCCAATGGCAGCCTACAAAGCAAATCCGCCCAACGGGGCTCGAACTCTACCTCTCGCACTCTTGGTCAGCGTGTTAACCTCTACTCTACCGGGCCCTCCTCCCAATGAGTTATAGCAACGCTTAGCAGAATAGAAGTTGCTCGCTACTTACCGTGTTTCCTGCCAATCCACAATCTCCTGAGTTGGGCAAACTGCCACGTTGTACAGTAGTGGATAACACTCAAAAAGTGCAGTCTAAATCCTACAAAACATTAAACTTAGGTGCAGTTGAATACGTATTGCAAATGTGGTACAAGCCACGGCTATACCGGCATCTCTAACGTCCTCATAATACTATTTTGAGATCCGAACATTTACAGCAGTCACTCGTCGTCAAACCTCCCATCGTATCGAACATTTTCTTACGCATTTCCAAGGCCGTCGTTTTCTCGCTTAGTTGATAATCACTTTCTACAAACATCAGAACCAATGCATAAAGTGACAGTGTGGAAGAGGACTGGCGAGAGGTGCCAGCTATAAATTTACGTTCTGCCAACAGCCGTGCTGAATTTATACAGATAGCTCAACCATAATCGACGATGATGGATCGACTGAGTCTTTGAGTGACGTCATTATTTTTAATTACGACATTATCGAGTTTATGTCAAGTGTAACTCAATATTGCCCGAAGTGTCTGATGACCGACTTTTTCTTAAAGCCGTTAACAATGATCCGAACCATGTCCTCCGGTCTTTAGTCCGTCCACTTTTCACTAACGCATAATCATAGCATTCCAAATAGACCACGTGACTTCCCATCATCAATATTAAAGATCGCCATCATCTCTCGCTTTCTCCATAAGTGCATCTATTGACATAATATTATCTTAGCCTATCCTTGCATTATGACAGTCGCCGCAAGTGTAATGAACAATAATATTATCATTATTAGGCCTACATGTATGTTATAGTCTGCTCATAATTATTGCATCTGTCTCAACTTAGTAATTCTGATAAAACGAATTGATTGATTAACTCATTCGTTCATTGGTTGATTGATTGATTGACTGGTTGATTGATTGATTGATTGACTGATTGATTGACTGACTTGGTGATTGATTGATTGATTGCGTAGTGTTGTGTTAAGAAGGGGACTCGGAGTGCATAATGAAGACAGCAAGAGTAAAAATATGTTCCGCAACTGTTCTGTTCAGGGTTAAAATTCTGGCATTGCGACGACCAGTTCAAAGGCTTTTTACCAGTGACTATCATTAATTACCCTGCCATGTCCTGGTGTAGCGCCGCCCATGCTTATCACGAAACAGAGCTCAGCTGCTTCCAGGTCATTGGAGAGGCACCAGAGGCGGATACAGAAATTTTCGACGGGTGGGCCAAAAAAATTTGTGTTGCTCTGAAAACAAATTTCAATATGGAGGGCCATGACCGGATTTGTCCCCTCCCTTTGATTCGCCCCGAGAGACATGTCGTCACGTTTAGTAATTTACAAAATGGCAGCTCGGTTGCTACCGGGTTAATGAAAGCATAAGCCTACGCTATCATTTTGAGTTATAAATAGCATAACGATAAAATCGGTGGAGTGGACCTTATTGGCAGAAACAATTCGCCGAATTTAATAAGACATTGCCATGTAGTCCGACTGAAAATTACTTGTAAAATCTGAACAGCTGTCAACATCTAAAATAATTATTCGATGGCTTCATTTCCGTTGCATGATTCTTTCGTCGTGTGCAGTGCTTTCCTTGGACTTTCGATGACTTTATCATTGTCTACCATCGTTGACATACGGAGCAGCCTATGCTACTAACGAGACTTCGGAACATCCATGCTAAAGCAGGAAGGCTCGTGCTGCATATAGCCGTCGATGGTGATTTTGGCACATCCAGTGAATTTTCCGTCGGCCACGCGTAAGTCGTATAAATTGACACAACCACGATACCACAGCTTCCACATACAGATCTCAACAGGCTGTGAGACTACAAAGAAAAAAAGATGCATGCTTTGCTTTGTGCATCCCTATCAACGCAACGCAATGGTGCCAACGTTCAGGATAAAATTCCTGCATACCAAGTAATGCTGCTGCTAGGCTCATTGCTCGTCTTCCTCGATTCTCCCACATTTCTACATACATGACTGAACAACTTCACTGGCTTCCTCTCTTGTTCCGCATACAATTTAAAGTCCTGATTCTGGTCCTTAAGTCTCAAATCGGTCTTGCTCCGAAGTATCTGTGCGATCAGATACTTCGCCCCCTTTCTGCCACCTCGCTGCGCCCTCTTGGGTCCTCTGATCGGCTTGATATCTTTGTCCCTCGAGTCAGGACCGCCATAGCTCAATCCAGATCATTTGCCTGCATTGGTTCCTTCCTATGGAATCGGCTTCCCCCATCAGTTCGCTCTGCCATCCTTTCTGGTAGTGTATCCTCGTCTTTCTCTCGTCTAAAAACTTGCCTTTTTTCTTGGGGTTGAACGCACTGGGAGCGCTTCTGAAAGGCTCTTGCTGCGAGAAGCGCTTTATAAATGGTCAGATAAGATAAGATAAACAGACTGATTCTGTGTTGTATGAAGGGTCTGAAGTCCCTTATTAATCGGGTTTAGTAATATTTTGCGCTTCAGAAGAAATAATGTTCCAAGTCTGAGTGCCACCACTTGTCGAACAAGCACGGATTAACTTAAGATCATCATCGCTTTGCAATAAAGTAGACTACATTATTGCAAAGCGATGATGACCTAAAGTTAATCCGTGCTATATTAAGATCATGCCCGAAACTACCATCCTCAGACTAAACGTTTTAGCCGCATTATAATTATCGTCACCTTACTAGCCATAACAATTATGGTTAGTGAGGTGCGATAACTACAGAGAAAATGCCAGAAATTATTTCTGGCATATTCTCCGCTGTTTAACTTGCATAGAATACCTTAATTCGATTCCAGACTTATGTTTCAGCCAAAACCGATCAGGTGCTGATTGGGCTTAGACTATCAAAGACACGATGGAACAATTTTGAACAGACGAAAGAGGCGCTACCGCAGCCAGACTTATAAATGCCATGAGGCGCTATAGAAGCCAGTCTTGTAAATGAAATGAGGCGCTATAGAAGCCAGTCTTGTGAATGACATGAGGCGCTATAGAAGCCAGTCTTGTAAATGACATGAGATCATGCTGATTTAAATCGAGACATTTTACGGAGAGACCATAAAATGTTTACACCTTCATTGCTTTCAACTTTTGCAAGCCTCAATGTGAAAATTAGCAATGGGTTTTATCTCTTGCTCATCTTAAACTAGGTTGCATTGTGATGCAAGTTATACCAAGTTTATTCGATGCACTTTACGAGACTTACCAGGGTGATCCTCGTTGATTTCTATGTTGCCATTCCCTTGCCCGATGACATTCATTTTCTGAGTCGCTGGGATATACGTTATGATCAGGCAACCTAATTCAGTTCAATCATAAAATCGTCATGCCCAACATGAAAAGAAAGGCGCAATAGAAATTACAAAATCTACAAATAAAAAAATCTAAGTTGGAATGAACAACGGAAAGCAGCGCGATATTAGCAGAATTCGTGACGTCATGCTGCTCATGCATTGCTCGTTTCTCATGTACATTGTGGGGTGCGGTAGTGCACTGGTGTAGTGACTCTGTTCGTTGCCTTGCAGCCGGAGGGTTGCAGGTTCGAATCCACCTCAAGCTGCTGCGTAGGAACTGTCAGCAATTGCTCAGCGCATCGACGTGAAACTCTAATTCAGTGTCCGCGCTGTAGTCGGGAGCACTACTGAGTAAAATCTCTAAGAAGAGCTATAACAAGTGCACATGGATACATACAGGGCGCGCCAAAAAAAGGCCCCTTAGGTTTTTTGCCAATATCTTGACCAAAAGTAAGAATTTCGAAATGAAATTTTACGGGCTTATAGACAATTCATATTTACATATGATGGCCAGATTTCATCAAAATATTTTAAATAGAACAAAAGTTATGCCTCTTTTAGGGAGGCCGTCCACCGGTTTTTTTGCGATTCCAAAACGCAGCAAAAAGTAGCAAAAACACGATTTTATTAAGTCTCATCTCAAATAATTGTTATCTTATAGCCCTGATATTGCCAGATGATCATTATTACTACAATTATAAACAGAAACAGGGTTCCATCGTAGTCGCAGGTCACTGTGAAGTCACTTAGCAAGATGACAATCAAGTTGGTCAATAAGGAATCTGTCAGATTCATAATTTTGCTATTAAAGCAATGAAATACAAATTTACAAAAATGAAAATGGCCAAGGTGTCAATGACAGACACAATGCTTATTCAGACACCTCTTGAGCAATATTCTGGAGATATAAGGTTATGAGCAACGTCTCCTATGATAAACAGTGAAAGCGAAAAAATTACGAGTTAAGCTGAGATTTAAGAGATTTGCCGTAAATGAACGGAGATCGGCTCAATGTCAATTGTTCTGGTTTTATTGAGGTTGCCAATGGCCCCAGATCTCCGGATGGATTGATAATCAATTACGGAGAGCTATGCTGGAGAAATATCATAATCTGCAGCGAAAACCAAGAGTAGTAAGAGATTTGAGGGGCGCATTGGAGTCAGTGGCGTAACTAGGAACTCGGGGGCCCCTAGACAAAATGTGAATATTGAAATGTATTATCACTTATAACAGTGGCGTAACTAGGAACTCGGGGGCCCCTCTGGGGCCTCTACACTTGGGGGCCCCCTAGACTTTGTCTACCCAGTCTACCCTATTGTTACGCCACTGATTGGAGTTGATATGGGAAGATTTGCCTTTGGAACGCGTCAACAGGGCCATCAAGAACTTCGCAAAGATACTCAAAAGAAGTTTTTGCACTGGCGGTGCCGGTGGACACATTGAACATAAGTTGTGAATCACTATCAAGTTCATTTCCAAACAGTTATTTGAGATATGACTTAATAAAATCGTGTGTTTCCTACTTTTTGTTGCGTTACGTTTTTGAATCGTCAAAAAATGGTGGGTGGTCTCCCTATAAGTGGCATAACTTTGTTCTGTCTTAAATATTTTGATGAAATCTGGCCATCATGTGTAAATATGAATTGTCTATAAGCCAGTAGAATTTCATTTCGAAATTCTTACTTTTGACCAAGATATTGGGGAAAAACCTAGGGGGCTGTTTTGGCGCACCCTGTACATACATACATATAATTTTATATATAATATATATATAAATACATACATACATGCATACATACATACATTCATTCATTCATTCATTCAAGAATTTATATAGCGCTTCTTCAAGAGGACTACTCAGAAGCGCTCCCGACTCTAGCACGGCAAAAAAGGACAGTTTTGAGTTTAATAAAAAAAAATGTTTCAGTAATAACCCCAGCAAGTAGACGGAGCTCCTGTGGGAGCCCATTCCAGACAACTGGGCCAATCACAGAAAATGCTCTATGCTGCATCGTTGCAGTTCGTGCAAAAGGGACCAATAGCAATCCCTTCTGTGCAGAACGGTGGTCTTGGGTAGGCTACCAGTTGAGCAGCAAAGCTCTTGCAAGTAGTGCGGGGCAATTCCAAGCTGGCATTGCCTCACTAGGGCAGCGATCCTGAATTCATTGCGCTGGCGAGTAGGAAGCCAGTGTAATGTATCCAGCATATCTGGATACATGATCAAATTTAGGGATATGTCCAATTAAACGTGCTGCAGAGCGTAAGACTCTGTTTAAGCACATTATTCGATTTGATGGGAGGCCAGAGTAAAGTGACGAGCAATAGTCAAGAGGGGAAGTAATGAAGGAATGGACCAGAGTGGTGAGAGCACTAGATGTCAGTGAACGAGCAATTGTGCGAAGCTGACGCAGTTGATAGTAACAGTCTCGAGCAAGTCGGTGAATGTGAGGAGCAAATGTGACCTCTTGGTCCAACAGGACACCAAGGTCACGGACCGTATTTGAGAAAGTGTAAGTGGGGAATTCAGTCACAAGTGCATCGAAGTCAATTTTAGCAAGTTGCCTACGATTGCCCAGCCAGATAAATTTAGTCTTAGTTGGATTTAGGCGCAGTCGGTTAGACGACATCCATGATTCTAAGGCAGTTAAGGTCTCACTCATGTCCCGAACCACTGATATGGCGCTAGACGATAGGCAATGCTTGTAGGCTTGTACATCATCAGCATAAAGCTGACCCAAAACTGCATGTGTTGCAAGAAGAGAGGCAAGATCAGAAGTGTAAATTATGTACAGAATTGAACCAAGTACAGATCCCTGCGGCAGGCTATATTGGGCAGGGACCCATGCGGACCTAGTAGAACCATGGACCACACAAAGAGAGCGGTCATATAGAAAAGAGGCTACCCATTCAAGAAAGTTACCAGTCAGACCAAACGAAACATTCAATCGTTCTAATAAGATATTGAGACGCGCGGGGGCACCGCCTGTCCTAACGTTTCCACCCCCAAATTAATGGGCTCTAATGTTGCGCGCCCCCTTAAGCGCGGTTGAGGAAAGCTGGGTCCTAGGTCAAGGTTTTTGGTGTCAATGGTAGCGGGTTCGAATCCTAACCTAGGGTGTGAGCTTCTCTGGTTACCAAATTCCTCAGGATGGGCCGATATTGGACATATGTCAGCGGTGGCTGTTAAGTTCACGACAGCCCCACTAAATGGGTACTTATCTGGGTTCGAATCCTCAACATTTCCCCAAGCTCCACCACCCACTTTACCTTCAGCTACCGACTTCACCATTGTTTCACATTCTTTCTGGCGGGAACTTAATTGGGCTTGCTGCATGGAAACTAGATTCAGCTCTTCAGCTAGACCGATTAAAATGCTACTCTGGCGCTCCATAAATTGTTCTATGGTAGTCATTTGTTTCTGTAATACAGCAGGGTCTAAGTCATCAGTATTGTCTGTAGTCCCCAACTCAAGGGTTTCTCTCGGGCATAACTCATCTTCCTCTTGTCCTGTCCCTAAGACACTGTCCGTTTCCCCGTCGGAGTCCATTATAATTCGATAGCAGAAATTACTTCACAGTTCTCTATTTAAGTTTCATTTATTATAGAATCAATCAAGCGACTGTCTGTCGTTCATTAGCAATTATTTACGCAGCCGATAAAATAGAAACAATATTAAAGATTTACGATTAAGGCCCTCCTAAAACGCCTATGTCTCTTGACTAGCTTAAGTTTTATCAGATCAGTTCGCAGACTGACTATTTCACACCTATCCGATCAGTTCACAGACTGAATACCCCACAACTAATATTTGCACCAAAAATAGAGATACAAGTTTTATCTAATTACACCTAGTTCAGGTTCGAGCTCTATAGATTAGGTTGCTTATACTTCCCTGTTCCCGCGTGATATTTTAGGACAGCCGATCCACCGTTTTCCGTCCTGTAGAAAGTTATTGAGTCGTCGGCCGATGCCAGAATTTCTCCGTCGGAAGCGTATTATTAATTTAATCGTTGCCGGAAATCTTCTTAATTACACATCGATTCACAAGACATCGGAAGAACCTCGTCTTCTACCTGAGAAAACTTGCCAGAATTGAAAATACCATCAATTTCACCACGTTTCACGATTTCCACAAGCGTAGGTCTTAACCGGTTCAATTCTACAGCCCGACTAAAGGTTTGCGCGTTAATTTGCCGCAAGAGAGCGCTTTTTGGCGCGTAAAACATCGCGTGATGTCTAACCAATCAAAAATCGCAGGTGGTGGAAACTTCCATTAAAAAAATGCATGGGAAGCTAAATATAGCGATGACCGCATCGATCAGTGCTAAGCATAGCACCCATGAATTCGTAATAGAAATAGCGGCCTTACTTAAGTAAATAAGTAAGGTAGCTTGTAGCAACCTGGTTCGCTACACCCCCCACAACTTACTCTTAAATTTACCAGTACCCTGGTAAATTTAATAATACTTCGGAGCTCGAACCGGATACATAGTACTTGTATATCATCTAGCATGCTACAGGTCACAATGTCTCAGAAGTTGCATCAATTGGCATACAAATTTGTACAATGACTGATTATTAGTCAGTCATAAGGGTTCACATATGCCCAACAACAGCTCTTACTAATCGAGGTCTTCACACTGACCAACAAAGTCTTACTAATCTCCTCATTCACATAAACTGTCACAGTTTTTATCATTAATACCTGCCATCAGATTACATACATCATATAGCAATGATATCTCGGAAAGGTAAAACATAGCCATGCAGGACATAGCATTTCCAAGACAACTCAGTAACACAATTGTATAGTCCACATAAAATAACCAATTGAAATCATATCTTCATTTCACGACTAGTGTTATATGCTAGATCCCTCGATACTAAATTATAGGAGCCTGGTACATTTAAGCGGTAACATTACTGCTTACAACCAACTCGAGCAGCGTCCTTATTAAACTAGGAATGGCCAGAACCAAGCAGCATTTCTTAATGGTAAACCGTATTATAACTATCGCCTCCTCATGACTTCCTACCCAAGGGGATATCAAATCCAAGATGTCAATCTTATCTTCCATGCCAACTGGTTGTTTCGGTCTGTAAGAGGAAGAGTAATCGTTTAACGTAACCCCATTAACTACACATAATTACAATCACTTAGCTTAACTACTTTTAGCAATTATCCACAATGAAGCTTAACTACACACTACTTCCAGCAATTGCACGGAACCCTAGCGAGAGAAAGTCCTCTTAACACATGTAGTCATGTTCCGGCGCCAAATCTTATATTAATCCGTTATTACATTTTTATACAGCAGTAGCATTATTAGAATTTCACATATAATAATCACAATCAACAAGAATCGCTATAGAAGAATCAATACCTTACACAATTTTATGGTTATGATACTATACTAAATCTCAGACACACAACAATCTGAGGCCCTAATCCATTTCAACTTGTTATCAAAAGCCACAAAATGAGAAACTGTATCTTCAAGCACACTCAGTCACTCTCATTCATACTACCTTACACTATCCCTCAGACAATGTTTGATTTCCACAAACCATCTTTTCTACTGCAATCCGAAACCAAGGTTCACCCATTCCCCAAGCCAAACATATACAGCAACTTAAAACTTAAGCTGTGTTTTACAGGCACGCACTCCTTTTACAACAAGCCACTGTTACAGAGATGAAGCAACGTCAGATCATAAACCTAGGCTACTAATAATGCATACCAACATGCACACGTTTCAACATTACATCAAGGCTTAGCTACCTGGATCGAAGAAGGAATTACTGCTCAGTTAAGCATACCCAAGGCATAAAGGACTTATTTCCATATCCTATACTAGTCTATTACATTACAACCTCTACAGGAAGTAGTCTAAGACTGGACGAATTCATCCACAGGCCCAGCTTCACCATTGCATGCAATCTCCACTGCCTGCTACAGTGATTCTGCCTCTAAGTCTATAATCCAACTTACTCACTAACTCTCAGGGCGATGCTTACAATTGGGTGCTCTACTCAACCTTACTACACAATCTAGCACCACATCATCACCAAGTTACTCATTCATCCAATCATACAAGGTTATCCTTCAATCACCCTGCAGAATGCTAATTACTTCTACCGTAGCATATTATAATCATAATCTTTTAACTTGCAATCATTATTATGCACATAACATACAAGCACAAAATTTGCCCTTCTTCGTGGCAACAAGAAGCAATTCAAATATTTAAACTGAGTTTAAAACTACCCTTTTTATTTCAAACTAAAGGACTACTCTTTAAGCATTACGCTGGAGCTAATACTTACTAAATGCCCTTGTAGCATCACATCACTCTACATTACTTTCTTGTAACTGCTACTAAACACTTACTGTAAACATTTTCACATAGTAACAGCCAACTAACTTACATCAGAAAGCACAGCATTTATGCACAAGAAAATAAAACAATGTATTCCCACATCACATAGTTACATCTCATCAAAAAGCAAATAAAACAGAGAAGATTCTATTCTCCCATCGCTTACTCTCGTTGCCATTACACGACCTGGAGGGATTCTACACGAGACAAGTACAAGTATCTTTACTTGGTTATCTCTTATTTATCCCATTTCTTTATTATTCATCTCATCTACTTAGTTATTTTTATCATCAGAGGACACACATGTAATCTGTAATACTTAAGCTACACTTCACACTAATAAAACTATGCATTCTCACATAACCTATATCATCATATTACACTTCATTACTGTAATCGACTTTCACATTTTTACACAGTAAGAAAGCACGATATATCAAAGCACATTAAAATAAAAATGTAAACCTACATCTCAAGGCCACATATAATATCATCAAAACACAACTAAAGCAGAGAAGACTCTATTCTCTATTCACCTACTTATCGCCATTACGCGACAGGACTACCCTATCCATTACATAACATTACGCTATTCCCTATACCTACGGGGCGGCACAATGGTCCTGCGCGGTCTCGAAGGGGCTACCTCTTCTTCTTCCCCCGAATCATTGGCATTTGCCAAAACCTCCAGGTCAACTGGTTCAACCAGATCAGGGATGAGGTCCATCTCCCAGTCTCTAGGGGTTTCTCCTTCGTATCGTTTTAGTTTATCGACATAAACTAACTTAACCTGTGATCGGGCCGACTTCTGTATTTTATACAGGACAGGACCCAGTTGTGCCATAACTCGGTAGGGTCCAGTATAAGGTTTGTTCCATTTTTCCTTTACCCCGGGTCGTCGCCTCGGGTAGAAATACCAAACCCATGACCCAATGGCAAAGGTAGCCGGTTTGACCCTCAGGTTGTAGCGGGCACTCCTAGTGGTAGCCTGGCGCTGCATAACTTTCCTGGCAGTTTTGAAACCGGTTTGTACATTTTCAATTTGATTTGCAACAAAATCATCCACATTTAACAAGATATTCATGTCCCGCACATCCCCAAGCACTAAATCAATAGGCATGCACAATTCCCTTGACAGAAACAACCGATTCGGAGTGAATCCGGTGCTTTCATTCTCGCTGGCTCGGTAGGCGGCCAGGACGTAGGGCAGATGCACATCCCAGTCTTTCTGATTTTGGGCTACCACCTTTCCCAGGAGGGCGTTCAGGGTCCGATGAAATCTTTCGACCGCGCCATTCGTGCTCGGCTTATAGGGGGTGGTACGGATTTTGTCGATTTGGAGGAGACGGCACAGTTCCTGAAACAGGGCCGCCTCGAAGCAGGGCCCTTGGTCCGTCAGGATCTGCCGCGGGCACCCGAACCGGCAGAACACTTCCTTCACGAGGACACGGGCCACGGTCGCTGCCTCTTGGTTGCGGATCGGATGCGCCTCCGCCCAGCGCGTGAAGTGGTCGACAGCCGTCAGGATATAACGGTGTCCTTTGCTGGAAGTGGGATGCGGTCCGGTGATGTCCACTCCGAGGCATTCCATGGGCGCTCCTACGGCCATTGATTGCAGTCGCCCTTGCTTGGGCGGTTTGCCTCTGAAGTATTGGGCGCAAGGAGTGCATCGCCTCAGTGCCATCCGAACGTCTTCTCGCCAGCCGGGCCAGTAGGCTCTCTTCTGTAACTGGGACAAGGTTCGTTTGATTCCCATGTGTCCTCCAGTTATTCCCTCGTGGGACATCCGAATCAATGCCAACCGACGACTAGGAGGTGGAATCAACTGGTAGTTAGCGACGTTGCCATCCTCTGCGTCCAGCCATTTCCGTACCAACAGTTCATCTCTCAACTCCAACTGCGGCCATTGGGAGATTAGGTTCTTTACGGCTCCACTCTGACTCCTTACTTCCTCGTAAGAGGGCGGATCGCTTGAGTCCAACTTCTTCTGAATCACCCAGTCCAAATCGGTATCGGTTCTTTGCTCGTCACGCATGACAGTCCTATTCCAATCCATTGGTAAGCCAGTTAGCCTATTCGAGAAGTCTCGCAGTTCCCGAACAGCTTGTATTTGTGGTGGAATGCGGGACATAGCGTCTGCGTTTCGATGTGCCGTCCCTGCCCGGTGCTGAATGTCAAATTCAAATTCTTCTGTAATGGCTAACCACCGCGCTTGCTGTCCGATGGGGAGAGGGGTTCTCCTCAACCATTGAAGCGCCGAATGATCTGTCCGAAGGAGAAAACGGTGCCCCAGCAAGTACTGTCGGTAGGCCTTTAAGAAATGGACGATCGCGAGAAGTTCTCTTTTCGTTACATCATAATTCTGCTCAGCTCTGGAACAGAGGCGGCTCCCATAGCAAATGACTCGTTCTTGTCCTCGTTGGATTTGCGATAGAACAGCTCCTACGGCCTCTCCTGATGCATCAGTGTCAAGAACGTACATTCCGTCGTCCAATGGTAAAGCCAGTATTGGTGCCTCGATAAGAAGTTGCTTCAACTGGGTGAAGGCCATTTCACACTCTTCAGACCAGAGAAAGCGACACCCCTTCCTTGTCAGGGCATGTAGCGGCTTAGCGATGTTAGAAAAGTCAGGAACGAACTTCCGGTAGTACGAGCACAATCCGATAAAGCCTCGGACTTCCTTAAGACTTCTCGGAGTCGGCCAGCTCCGCACAGCAACTGTCTTTTCCGGATCGGTCGTGATTCCCTGCTCGCTGATCACATGTCCTAGGAATAGTACTTGTCGTTGTAGCAGGTGACATTTTGACGGTTTCAATTTCAGTCCCACCTTGGCTAGACGCTCCAGCACCTGTTTTAGTCGGTTCAGGTGCGTCTCCAGATCTTCGGCGAAAACAATGATGTCGTCAAGGTAGATGAGACATACCTCGAAGTTCAGTCCAGCCATTACTAGGTTCATCATTCGTGAAAAGGTGGCCGGCGAATTGCAGAGGCCGAATGGTAAGACCCGAAACTGGAAACTTCCTCTTCTAGTGATGAAAGCCGTCTTATGCCGGTCTCTTGGATGTACCGCTACCTGATGGTAACCTGCACGGAGGTCGAAAGTGCTAAACCACCTTGCCCCGGCCAAAGCGTCGAGACTTTCGCCGATGAGGGGAAGGGGGTAGGCGTCCTTCCGGGTTTTAGTGTTCACCGCACGGTAGTCCACACAAAACCTCGGGGTACCGTCTTTCTTCGTGACCATAACCACATTGCTGGCCCAAGCGGAAGCGGAGGGTTCAATGAGTCTTTGTTGCAACATTTGATTTACTTGTTCATCGATGGTAGGTAGTACGGACGTGGGTTGCCGCCGTAGTGATTGTCTAACAGGACTTTCGGTCCCCGTCTCAATCTCGTGTTGAATCGCATCGGTGAAACCTAAGTCCCATTCATTTAGGGAGAAGGCCTTCTGATTTTCTAAGACGATTGCCTGTAATCTTTGCTGTACTCCCTCCGGCACGTCAGCTGCAATCTCTTCCCATAGCGGGGCCAGAATCTCGGTAACATCCTCTTTGGTTTGCTTCCGCGATGTCTCGGTGATGGCTGCACAAGCAGAATCGGTCGTTGCAAGCGGCTCTTCGTCTGCTACGATAACCGGTTCGGCGGTGCATTGGATTCCTCTCTTTATCCAGATGGGTCGACTGGTCGGATTCATGACTCTGAGTGGCAGATCAAAAGTCCGGTGTGGAAGCAGGGTCCCTGCTAGAATGAGCCCGGAGTCCAACAGCTGAGGTCTGACAGCCCAGTGGGTGGCTACCGCCTTCAGGTTGGGTAATACTGCATGTGTCGTTATGTCCATTTCACTATTTGATGGCACTTGAACATCACGAGAAACGATTATTTTACGACATAGTCCTGAACGGGACTTACCATGGACGGTGAACCAAAAGTTCCGCACGAGGACCCATCTTTTCCCCATATGCCACGGGACATTTTCTTTCACCATCCATGAGAGACCGAGGATAAGTTCAGCAACCTGCTCAGTTACCAAGCAAGGAATTTCGAAAGACTGATCTTCGATTTTCAGTTTTAATACAGTCTCCCCCAGTACCCGAATTGCAGACCCATTAGCAGCTCGCAACAGTTGACTGGAGCCTTTGATTTCCGCCGGATCCACTAGCGACGCAGGGCATAATGTCATTTCACTGCCAGAGTCTAACAAAGCTAGCAATTTCTTTCCTCTAATTGTCACGGATAGATAAGCGTCACTGTTTCCTTTTACATGTCTAGCGTTACTCACCCCAGGTTCTTCAGGTTCATCTTGCTCTCCAGTTGACGAAGAGGTGATTCTGCGAGGACAAATCCGGGCCAAATGTCCAACCTGGTTGCACTCGAAGCAGCGTCGGTTGTCAGGAGTTGTTCTTCGGTAGTTTTCATTCGGTTTCTGACTCCATCGTTGATTCTTATAGTTTGTGCCTCTCCATGCTGACGAGGTGCGTTGCGGTTGCCATGGCGGATAGTGTCTTTCGGTTGATGGAGTATTTAGCAAGCAGTCCATTCTGTCACTCAATTGCTTTAATTGACGGGCGATGTCTTCGCGAAATTCTTTCGTATCACAATCTTCCGTTTCATTACTTTCCTTCACAATTTTGACTCGGCCTGGACGTCGTTCTTGGCGGTCCATGCCATCTTCATCAGCTCTGCGGTAGCCTTCCAGTCTCATGGCCGTTTTGTATGCATTGTCTAGGGTGACCGGTTCCCTCTCTCTCACTTTTAAGGCTAGCTCTTTATCTCGTAAGGCATCAAGGAAAGCTTTGATCGCTATAGTTTCACTGTGTGTTGACCTCGGTCCTGGAAATGCCAGAATCATTAATCGTCTTATGTCTTGGACTAAAGAACCCAGATCTTCTCCTACCTTCTGTCTGCGAGCACTTAGTTGAGTCTGGTACAAAACCGTTTGGTCAGTGCTCCCAAGTCTTAGCCTCAACCTGTCCATCAGGTCGGCGCATGTGGTGATTGTGTCAGAGTCAAATTCATAGAGAAGTTGATCTACAGGTTCGACCAGTGCGCAGGTCAGTTGTGCTAGTTTTTCGTCTTCTGTCCATCGATTGTTCTTGGAACACACCTCAAATTTTTTTAGGAACACCTCTACCGACGTTTTCCCATTATAATGACCTAGTTTCATGTGCGATCTCACCTTCTCTCTTGTTGAATCGGCAGCTGAAGTCTGAACTTTCTCGGCAGCTTTTTCTTGTTCTGTGTTGGTTGATGGAGTTGCATGACCACCAGTTGATGCTCGACTTTCAGCAGCAACTTGCACTGCTGGGAAAGAAAGACTGACTGTCTTTCCTTCAGCTGTTTTCAGACAGTTATCTTGACAGTTCACACTGGCTGAGCTGAGCTTTTCTGACGATGGATGCATGACCTTGGCAGAGTTTTCCAGAACTGTGTTCGTCATGGGCCACGGTTGCATCTGGATCGGAAGAGAAACTGCTTCCGCGTAGACAGGGAAGACTGGAACAGGTGGAACCATCTTCTGACTGTATGGCGCATGCATGGGCTGACCTGTTGCCCAATGTACGTATTCATTGCTGTGCGTGACTCGAGTTTCCGACGACAGGGACACCATGGACATGATCGGTCGACTCGGAGCAGATGTGTACGCGAACATCTGAGGAACTGATGCGAAGACTGGAAGAGTTCTTCCGGGTTCTGCTTTCGACTCGCAGAACAGGACATCAGAAGCAGCCGAGGTGACTGAAGCGGTCACTTGTGACAGCATGTTGTTCGGTGATCGGAATTTTTCTGCTTCAGGAACCGACGAGGGAGGAAAGGTGGCAGCCCATGGGGTAGCAGTCGCTGATGACTGGCGAGGATGTGCATCCCATGTTCCCACGTGGTCGTCGCTCAGCAACGAAGAATCTCCCGATTTTCCATCTGAAACTACAAGTCTGGGATTAGTACAAGTTTTACCCTCATTTTGCTCTACACCTAACGCTTTTGTTTCTAGTTCGAATTTATGTAGCGCTCGCAAGTCGGTAACTTCTGAATCATCGTCTTCAGATTTATTTTCGATTCCAATTCTAACTAATTTATCTTGTTTTCGACGCATGTAATTTTCAAAGTCAAAATCTCTATACAAAACATTTGTATCATAATAATACATAGTTTGACCATGCAACATGTCAGTTGTATTTACTCTTTGACCTTGACCTTGACCTTGTAAGTCATTTACCTTTTGACCTTGCAAGTCATTTACCTTTTGACCTTGACCTTGTAAGTCATTTACCTTTTGACCTTGCAAGTCATTTCCCTTTTGACCTTGACCTTGTAAATCCCTTGGTCTAGCGCCAAAGTATTTCATCTGTACATCCATTCTTCTTGGATCATCCTGTGAAAAATTTTCTTTTCCATTCTCCACTTCTTCCCATAAATCTTCTGTTCTACCAAATCTGGGATCCATTATTATTTTACCCTCTGACCCATGACCTTTTGTAGCTTCATCCCACTTGCTGGAACCAATTGAGACGCGCGGGGGCACCGCCTGTCCTAACGTTTCCACCCCCAAATTAATGGGCTCTAATGTTGCGCGCCCCCTTAAGCGCGGTTGAGGAAAGCTGGGTCCTAGGTCAAGGTTTTTGGTGTCAATGGTAGCGGGTTCGAATCCTAACCTAGGGTGTGAGCTTCTCTGGTTACCAAATTCCTCAGGATGGGCCGATATTGGACATATGTCAGCGGTGGCTGTTAAGTTCACGACAGCCCCACTAAATGGGTACTTATCTGGGTTCGAATCCTCAACATTTCCCCAAGCTCCACCACCCACTTTACCTTCAGCTACCGACTTCACCATTGTTTCACATTCTTTCTGGCGGGAACTTAATTGGGCTTGCTGCATGGAAACTAGATTCAGCTCTTCAGCTAGACCGATTAAAATGCTACTCTGGCGCTCCATAAATTGTTCTATGGTAGTCATTTGTTTCTGTAATACAGCAGGGTCTAAGTCATCAGTATTGTCTGTAGTCCCCAACTCAAGGGTTTCTCTCGGGCATAACTCATCTTCCTCTTGTCCTGTCCCTAAGACACTGTCCGTTTCCCCGTCGGAGTCCATTATAATTCGATAGCAGAAATTACTTCACAGTTCTCTATTTAAGTTTCATTTATTATAGAATCAATCAAGCGACTGTCTGTCGTTCATTAGCAATTATTTACGCAGCCGATAAAATAGAAACAATATTAAAGATTTACGATTAAGGCCCTCCTAAAACGCCTATGTCTCTTGACTAGCTTAAGTTTTATCAGATCAGTTCGCAGACTGACTATTTCACACCTATCCGATCAGTTCACAGACTGAATACCCCACAACTAATATTTGCACCAAAAATAGAGATACAAGTTTTATCTAATTACACCTAGTTCAGGTTCGAGCTCTATAGATTAGGTTGCTTATACTTCCCTGTTCCCGCGTGATATTTTAGGACAGCCGATCCACCGTTTTCCGTCCTGTAGAAAGTTATTGAGTCGTCGGCCGATGCCAGAATTTCTCCGTCGGAAGCGTATTATTAATTTAATCGTTGCCGGAAATCTTCTTAATTACACATCGATTCACAAGACATCGGAAGAACCTCGTCTTCTACCTGAGAAAACTTGCCAGAATTGAAAATACCATCAATTTCACCACGTTTCACGATTTCCACAAGCGTAGGTCTTAACCGGTTCAATTCTACAGCCCGACTAAAGGTTTGCGCGTTAATTTGCCGCAATTTGCCAGAATTTCTCCGTCGGAAGCGTATTATTAATTTAATCGTTGCCGGAAATCTTCTTAATTACACATCGATTCACAAGACATCGGAAGAACCTCGTCTTCTACCTGAGAAAACTTGCCAGAATTGAAAATACCATCAATTTCACCACGTTTCACGATTTCCACAAGCGTAGGTCTTAACCGGTTCAATTCTACAGCCCGACTAAAGGTTTGCGCGTTAATTTGCCGCAAGAGAGCGCTTTTTGGCGCGTAAAACATCGCGTGATGTCTAACCAATCAAAAATCGCAGGTGGTGGAAACTTCCATTAAAAAAATGCATGGGAAGCTAAATATAGCGATGACCGCATCGATCAGTGCTAAGCATAGCACCCATGAATTCGTAATAGAAATAGCGGCCTTACTTAAGTAAATAAGTAAGGTAGCTTGTAGCAACCTGGTTCGCTACACCATCATGGTCAACAGTATCAAATGCGGCACTGACATCGAATAGAGCCAACAGGGTGAGCTGGCCCCTGTCGATTGCCCCATAGATGTCTGAAAGAAGACGAAGAAGCATACATGCATACATACAAGATACATACATGTACATACATGCATGCATACATAAATACATTCTGAATATCAACGAAATCTGGTGTCTAAAACGTAGTGGTATACTTACCAGAAAAGGAAACAAGGCCAACACTGAACTCGTGACAAGTATCACACCTGAGGCCATTACATGTGAAGACGCCTTTCTCCGCATATCTCACAAACTGATCGAATATTGGTCTGATCTGCTCACAGGCAGACATTACAGCTCTTTGCGCCAACACTTGGAAACTTTTCTCTACAACGTCAACTGATGCGAATAAAAATGAATGACAGAGAGAACGGGGTGGGGGGTAGAGCGATAGATCATATTAAAAAGAAAGGGAGAGCGATAGTGAGACACACAGACAGATATAGACAGAGACAGACAGAGACAGACAGACAGAGACAGAGTGATATTGAAAGACAGAGAAACAGGTAGCAAGAGGTAGATGGAGACGCAGTGGGACACAGACAAAGACACAGACAGAGACCATCCTCCGTCAACATTATTATTATTATTATAATTTCATGTCGAGGCTAGGAAACGCAGACGCTTAGGCCTACATTCAGCCTCATGTCGAGCCTCATATAATATGATCGAGTGAGTTATTGAAAACAAAACTCCAAAACACGAGCATACTATTTTCATAAGTTTCTTTGATGTGAAGCCTAGCTTCCGACGTGATGCCGATTTAAGTAAGTAAGTAAGTAAGCAAGTAAGTAAGTAAGTAAGTAAGTTAGTAGCCTTTATTTTCATCTGACAATCGTACATGCATTACATTGCATATCAAAACCAATACATATATTTAAAAAATGCGATAGATTACAGCAGATAAATTCATGTATAGCTAAATATAATTGAAAATGCATCTGTTAATAAAACTATTTTTAGACAAATTTGTTCTAAAGAGAGGCAGCATGAAAGGATGTCCTCTCTTGCGGAGTTGATACTTGTCCTTCCGAAGAGGTGGCAGAAGCTGGTGAATGCAATGTCCAGAGAACTTGAGCTTTCTGGAAGAGCTTCTTGTCTGCTCGAGCAATCAGCTCTTCCGCAGTATGAATCTTCTCAGAAATTTGCCATCTATGAGCTCTTTTTAGGAAAGCGTTGATGCGCACAATATTATGTGCCGTAAGAAATCGAGCAATTTCATGCATTATGAAATTAGTGCATACATGCAGGGGCGGATCCAGGGGGCCATCCCCCATTTAAAAATTGCATGGGACCTGGCCCCATATGGTTTCAACAAGCCATTAAATAAATGCAGCGGGAGAGAAAAGCAGGATACCATTACTTCCGACCACGATGACTGACGCCTAAAAAATGTCATCAGATTTTTCGGCGACGAAGAAGACGAAATGTTTCCCATGTCCCAACAAGAAAAAAAATTGGCCCCCCTTCGAAAATTTCTCTCTTACTCGCTGTGATTCCTGGGACTCACCGTCTGGATAGCGTTTGGTCGTGAATCCTCCTCTGTCAAAATTGAGTGCATCAGCCATCGAAAGCAGACACAAAGCCACCAATACGCAACCAGACACTTTTCCATGCGCCATCATCTTCCGAAATATTATTATGACTAATCTGCAAGTCAAAATACATTCACATTCCACAGATCTGCTGGTATTTACCCTAAGGAGTAAGCTTTATGTTAGCTAAATTGAATTTTTAGATTGGAATCGTTGTAGTTATAATAGTGCTACAACAATCCCTAACAATGATAGGCTTGCCAATCAATTATTATTGTTGCTATTATTATAATTATTGCCATTATTATTATTATTATTATTATTATTATTATTATTATCGTCTAACCGATTGGATCCAAAGCGAAGTCTTTCCTCCTATTTCTTCAGAATTTTTCTTTGGTCATCAAATACTCGTCTTTCAATGTCAATTTGATCAGTTTGTGTGAGACGAAAAGTGACTCGTGCATGCTTAATTTATAAGAAAATTCACAAGGATCGCAAGCAAGTAATTTCCCAGTAAATCTCTACGACTACGTCCTTGCACTTGTATCGAATATTCCTGCCGTAAACAAGACTTAGTATACAAACAATCCATTCTCGTCTTTATCAACGTAAACACTTTGTATGACTGTTTCTAAGGACCGTGTATAATTAGACTTAAACGATTAACTAATGAACGTGAAATAAATGTTCCGTCAGACAAAATAATGTGATTCGTTTTTGCAGCCCCCACTTTGAACATTTCGGGTCACAACAACAGAACACCTGCACGACGCAATCGCTTTTCGTGCGCTTGAAAACCTGATTTGCATAATGAATATTCAAGACAACTTCAGACTATTGCATAATGCCGAGGTTACGAGACGAAAAGCATAATTTTATTGGTAGATCGACCTTTCAGATGGACTGGTTGTCTGGTATTAGTGACGGGTCTATTGTGAGGTGTAGAGAAAATTAATATCGGTGATTTTATATATTCACTGTCAGCAAAAACTGTTTAGAGTTCTATTGTATAAAATCTTGTAGGTAGAATGATCATCTTCATGTGCGCATTGCTCTATGCCTGTTTTGTGTTTACATGTCAATGTGTTTGCGTGCGTGAGAAGGCTACACATGAATGCAGAAACGTGATCACAGCTGTTACACTCATTTGTTTTGCGACTCTTCGGGGAACCTATTCGGATGTCCTCCGGCGCTGACGCCTATCGCTTGCGAGATGGACTGTAGTGTGAGGAGAAGAAGCTCAAATCAGAGATTGTTTGGAAGGTTTTTTCTCATAGACTGGGGGTCTCACCGTGTCTGATCATGTTCAGAAATTCATAAAATTTAATGTTCAATGTGTGTGTGTATGTGCGAGCGAAATAGAGAGAGTGAGAGAGACAGACAGACAGAAAGACATACATACATACATATATACATACAGACAGACAGACATACAGAGACAGAGACAGACAGAGACAGAGACAGAGATTGACACAAAGCGAATGAGATGAGTAGATAGATTGATACCGACGAAACTGCCACGTTGCAATGTTTCAGACTTTCAGTAGGCCACAAAGCCAGATCACTCTGCAATTCAGAACAGGGTGACACGCGTGTAAGCGTAAATTTTGTATGCACGTACTTTAACATTATTTTACATAATAATCATTATAATATAATAACCGCTCATGAGAAGGCGTGCAAATGAACATTTATGTAGAGTTGCTGGATGAAAGAGCAAACGAAGTTAAGAAGGGAGCAAATATTGATCCAGAAGGCACATAACACAAAAAGCGTCACCCGTGTTTTCAATTATGAATGTAGCAATTAATTTTTCAAGTGACTTTAATTGTGAACATTTCTAGCCGATTTGCAAACACGCACTCTTACAAAGCAGACCACATCATGATTTTCGCCACCAAGTTCTAGTGACTGTAATTATTGTGAATAGGCTACATGGGCGAGTCACCTAAACTCAGCCTTTGTTTCACCTTCCGCCACTTTCCCCGACCAATAAATTTCAACCTTCCCTCTTCCTCTGTCGCTTTGAAATTGGTTTGTGGTTCCGAACCCGAAACACTGGAGGCGGAACCAACAACGAATCCCATCGCCGGTGTAAGCTTATTCCCTCACGCCTTTCCAGTCTCTTCAAATGTTCAGCGTTGCATTAAGCATGTCCTAAATTAACTTTACTGTGGTGGCTAATTTATGATTACGGTACAAGTATCTAGGCTACAGTTCTTCGTTACACAAATCAACGATAAATTTCTTGTATTTTATTCTTCAAAATCCAGCAGTAGCAAACATACATAAATGAACCGTAAACGACTATAGATATTTCACGTGTATCAAACAAGTCAACGCTAAGACTACTTTTCGTCACTCTCACTCTACCATTCTTGTACACACAACTCGCAATCCTATCGCTCTTAGCGTACATCCTTCCTTCAATCGCTCTGTCCCTATCTCTGCCTCTGTCTGTCTGTCTGTCTGTCTCTCTCTCTCTCTCTCTCTCTCTCTGTCTCTCTCGCTCTCGGCGTACGGTCAGCAACTTTCCCGCCACTCAGCCACCTGACCTACGTTACCTGTACGCGGCCTTATCCGATGCTCCTGCATAATAATTAGCTTACATTACCTCTTTCCTTGCGCTTAAAGAGAGCTAATTATCTTTAAAAATTAACGAAAGTACCTTAATTAAAACAATGCAAACAGTGCTTACGCTAATTAGGTATCATAAAATATCTTACACTACAATATAGATAAACAATCAGCTGCTATATTCCGTGTCCAGTGAAGTTAAGCAGAATGTCAATTGGATTATCGGCATGCTTTTCTGACCTAAGCATATACATGTAGCATTATAGCTGAATGTTACTTGCCAGGATAGGCTACGACGGAAATGACGGTTATTAAACAGCGCGGCAAGTTGATGCTAAACTATGAGAGATGACACTAAGCAATAAATTGTGAGTAAGTGACTTGCTCAATCGTCCTAAAACAGTCGCTTCAGAGGGAGGAGTCTCTCTGCGTCACGTGAACCAATCAGACGGCGCTTCCTCCATGGCAATCAAGGTCCCTCAAGATGATAAAGAGCCCATTGTACGATATATTACATGAATTATTGCAGACTTAATAAGTTTCGGATGTCAGTCGCTTCCATTGCGCCTCTACATAGCGATATCGTCTAGTTGTTTTCGACGACAACAACAATGGCCATTGTTTGACTGGTGACTGTTGAAAACTAAACGAAAACACATCTGAAATCCGTCTGAAATTGGTATATAATAATTCGACATAGGCTTACACCTAAATCTCTGTTGATCGCAGACACTAGTCACCCGAAGCAGCCTGGTCCTATGAAAGGACTATTCAGAATGAACTGATAGTGATTGTAAAACCGCATTTCTATAGCCCAACTCCAGAGATCAATGCAGGGCTGACGTTTACACGTGTGCACTTGAATAACTCCATTGAGGATAAAATCAACGCTTTAAATACTTTAAAAGTTTAACTATGACGGTTTGCTCAAATCGAATGAGACAGAAATGCAGCTTGTCGTAAAAGCTCTTTGCAATTGTTAGAAAGAAACGTAGTTGATAATTATACTCTAGACCCAACGATGGCATTAAACTAATTATTATGAACCAGATTTCGTAGCAAAAACCTTAAATTCAAAATCTACTTCTACGGAGACATCCAGTTGCCGATAGGTCCAGCGCCGCATTGTAGTGTCGGCCACGCTCAGAGTATGACTGTGAGTAGACATCATTAGAGACCCAGTTTGTTATCCGCACGGGTAGACAATAAAGCACCCTTCCTGTTTTTCACGAACTGCCGTTCACTGGAGCGTCGTGTGCGGACAAGTCCATTTATGTCCACACATAGATTCTATCCATGGTAAGTAAATTAAGTGTATCAATAAGAGCTGTCTGTAGCGAGATAGAATCGAGACAAGTCACAGATTTCAATCATAAACGTCTTGACAGCCACCACTGAATGGCAACGTTAACAAATCACAACTGCATCTTGAGCCTCAACTCTCTCCGAAAAATGTTTCAAGTCTTTTCCACTATGATTTTCTTCATAGTCATCGGATTTTTAAATCTAGCCGTCGGTAAGTAGAAAGTTCTGCATTAGATACTCATTATAGACCTATCTAACACAGTGTTCATTGCAAATTAATTTGCAATTAAATTTTATTGACGAAATGTTAATTACGCAATGTTCCTGATAATTATTAAACGTGATACCAGTCGACTCTAGTTAAAATCGTCTCAAAAAGAAACAAACCAATTCATTATTACAAGCTTATATTTTGATATAGCCTATAAATATGCGACAAAATTTGTACCAATTTACGGTTTAATGAGCCAAGGAGGGATTCTATTATTCTCAAACCAAAACCTCAAATGCGACAAAATTTCATAATTATTGCATTTAATTATTTTGCTGTATGTGAAGGGGATTCGTTGAGTTCTGCAAACTGTCAGTTGACAAACAGTTGCTTTGGAGGAACCACGGACGATTTTACTCATGAAAGAGCAGATACATCAAAGATCAATGACATAGAAACCGCTTCAAACGCTGCAACTACATTAACTATCTCAGAGACTGAAATAGCTACAAAAATGCAGATTTCACTACACACCACAAATGAGTGGCCGGCAGAAGATGGGTCTCTCACTTGCACCTCAGTGGACTTCGTCACTACATCTAACACGACACCAATCTCGACAGACAAACAACTTAATGAATTATTTTCAAAGGAGGAGAAACTCACTAAAGTTACACACAGACTAGCTCAAGCAGCGAATGAAATAGCGGATGAATCCACTGTCGCCATGACAACAGATGACGCAATGAAATCAAGCAATCACTCAGAACCGTCAAAAGGTAAAATTACAACATAATTATGTCAAAATATTGTTGACAAATATGAAATTACAGTGAAACGAAGGGTTCGTATAATGTCGTTAGAGTCATATTATATTATAAGTAATAGGTCCATTGTTGAGTTGAATCTTGTGTGGTAAATCGCTCCGCGAGTAATTTTGCTGGATTCAAATTCACACCTGTTCTCTTTAGATTCATGGTCAATGCCTCTGACACGCTCTATGCAATGGCGACGGATGCATGAATGCGCACAAAACGACTAATAGTTAATAGTTATGAAATTCCATTTCCATCGGAACAAACATTATTGCTAGTCTTATGAGTAGGGTCTCTAGTATAGTTGCTTGCCAATTAGGTCATCTTTCACTGCCTAGAACAGTTTCTCTATAGCTCCGCATTGCAGGTTTTCCCTCTGGCCGTAGGGCATATAACATAATTTTTTCGTATTATTTTTGAAGTGTTGAATGTAGACGCCTTTTCAAAGTTTGCAGTTTTGACACTACTTGTACACCAAAATACGGCTGATGCATAACTAAAAACGGCTATCAAAATGTCTTTGCACGTGCTGAGATTTCACGGGTCTGCCAAGGATTCCAATCAGAGACGTAAGCACTAAGCACTGTTTGCACGCACGACTTTAGTTCTTAGAACATTTAAAATGACTTCATGTTCCATGCTTTTCGTTGCAGAAGACACAATCAGTTTCGTCTGGAAGTTCGATCAGTCTGACTTTTGCGAAGTTGTTGATGTCCTCATCGCAAACGATCTTATCTACGTACTATGTTACATGTATATCTACAACGAAAGAAATAATAACTTTACGACGCTCTTATTCGCTCACGAGAATTCAATACCTTACGATCTTGTAATGATAACCATTGCAGAGGAGATTGGGCAACCCGCAAACATGGTCTTGATTGAGGACACGGACCTTTTATACGTACATGACTGGGATTACGACTGCATCTGGAAGATAGACACGTTTAACAATAAGGTTGACAAATGGTTGACAGTATCCGGCGATTGGCTCTCGTCAATTTTATTTGTTGCCAATGACAATCATCTACTGGTGTTGAGGGACTTTGAGGACGGGCCGAATATAGAAATTTACGATCAAGACGCGAAACTCATTAGAAGTATTTCACTTCCCAGAGACTTCAGTCCTCCATTCGATGTGATTCAGAAACCTAATGGAGAATTCGTCGTCAGTCACATATCAAAAGAGAACCATGGCGCTTCGGTAAGTTTCATAAGCAATGACGGGCAAATTATAAGTCAGTTAATGCTCAAAGATTTAGCGGGCTTCATTGATGCGCAGTTTTTTTTCGTCAGATACAGTGTTGGATTTTTTGCGGCTTACGACAATTTTAGTATGTTTGCGGTTGACGTGTTCAGTGGTAACGTACATATAAACCATAATAATAATAAATGGCAATGGAACTTAACTGATCTTATTGTCGACATCAGCGACGACTCAGAAGAGACTTCTAGAAAGTTAATAAACTTCCGAAGCGTCGATGGTCGAATTATCCAACAGTGCAAAGGAAGGGTATTTAGGCCGCGTGTGCGGCTGTTTCTGGATACGGAAAACGATGAAATTTTTGTGGAGGAGTATTACTTCAATGACATAATATTATTTCTATCTGATGCAACGTCCTTCAAAACGAGTCAAATAGGTCGTCGACGTATTTTGTACTACGACACAAAGAATAAACAGATCTTTAACACTATTGGCGGGGTTGTGCATATTTGGACATTCATCAGACGCTAACCTAAGATTCAACGTCAACTATATACGATGCATTTTTTAATTTCTTAGACTCCACATTGTGAACGCATATTTAACGTTACATGACGTCAAACTTTGACGTCAATGTTTGAGTTTGACTTTATCACTGTTCGCATACTCATGTTGTATGTTAATATGGCCTCAGCCTGTGTTTGTAATATTATGGCCTAGGCATATATTCATGCAACACGATCGAATGTAACTAAGTGAATAAATAAATGCCTGTCGCATAAAAACGTGACGTATAAAATTACAGGAAAGACAGAAATTATATTTACATTTCATTCTAGATCCACGAAGTTTTTTAAAGTGAAACCACGTATTATTATTATCTTCCGACAAAAATTTAGCATCTATGGTCTAACTAGGCCTATTTGCAACTAGATTCATAACTAACTGTTTTGTATTGCACCGTGACTATGTCTGACTTTTTATATTAATGTTTATAAAGCACTTCTTTGATCAGGAGCCTTTCCGAAGCGTTCCCATTGCAAACGAACCCGAGAGAAAACGAAGGATATCAAGAGAGAGAAGCACGAGTACAAGCGGCAAAGAGTATTGCGCAGCGAATTGATCATCTCGATGATTGTAGGCTAATGTTATTAAGTTAAATTCTAAATTAAACTTTGTTACCTCTGATACCTGAGTGAGTAGTTTGCAAGTCAGTCAGTGACGAAACCAAGCTGTTACATGTAAATATTGTCCCATTGCTCTGCTGGGTAGGTCATAGTGTTCGAAGACACATGTCGTGTTTTGTCTATCGTTTGATCTTTCAGTATTTACGAATGTAACCTCGTGCTCCTTTATAGATTCTAGTGCATTCATAAGACAACAAACTGCGCTCAGTTGTTTCGTTGCTGATGGAGTGGCACGGCGTCACGTTTAGTTATGAGTTTCTAATTATTGACTGCTCATTTGCTTGCAGGTTGATGTAGAGGTACTCTTTGTACTTTGAGCTGTACATTAAGACATTCGTGGGTCGCGGTGGTGTAGTGGGTATGTTCGTCGCTTTGCAGCCGGACGGTTGCAAGTTCGAATCCACCTCAAGTCACCGCGTAGGGACATTGAGCAAGTCCTTCACTCGCAGTCGCTCAGCGCTTCGGTGTGAAGTGAAACTCCGATGCAGTGTCCGCGCTGTAGTCGGGAGCGCCTCTGAGTAGTGAGCTTGAAGGGGCGCTATAACAAGTGCACACAAAAACAAACAAGCAAACAGCTATAATCGACGATGATGGATCGATTGAGTCTTCGAGTGACGTCATTATTTTGAATTACATGCACGACATGAGTCTATGTCAAGTGTAACTCAATATTGGCCGACGTGTCTGATGACAGACTTCTTCTTAAAGCCGTTAACAATGATCCGAACCATGTCCTCCGGTCTTTAGTCCGTCCTCTTTTTACTAACGCATAATTATAGCATTCCAGATAGACCACGTGACTTCCCATAATCAACAACAAGACCGTCACCACTATCTCTCGCTTTCTCTATAAATAAGTGTATCTGTTAACATAATAATTATTATTATCTTACCACTTAGCCTATCCTTGCACTATGATAGTCGCCGTAAATGTGATGAACAATTATAATTAAGTTATAGTCTGCTCAGAATTATTGCGCCTGTCTCAACTTAGTAATTCTGCTAAAACGAATTTATTGATTAACTCATTCGTTTTATTGGTTGATTGATCGATTGATCGATTGATTGATTGATTGATCGAGTGATTGACTGACTGATTGATTGATTGATTGATTGGTTGGTTGATTGATTGGTTGATTGATTGACTGATTGATTGACTGATTGATTGATTGATTGATTGATTGCGTAGGGTTGTGTTAAGAAGGAGACTCGGAGCGCAGAATGCAGACAGCAAGAGTAGGCCTAAGAATATGTTCCCAAACTGTTCTGGTCAAGGTTAAAATTCTGGCATTGCAACGACCAGAGCAAATGCTTTCACCAGGCATTTACCCTGCCATGTCCTGGTGTAGCGCCACCCATGCTTATCACGAAACAGAACTCATCATCTTAAAGGCCATCAGAGAGGGACATTTTCACGTTTTGTAAATCACAAAATGGCAGCTAGGTTGCTACCGGATTAATGAAGACGTAGGCCTACTCTATCGCTTTGAGTTATAAATAGCATAGTGAATTAGACCTTAATTATTAATTGACAGAATTAATTCACATGAGTTAATAAGACATTGTCATGTAGTCTGACTGAAAATTACTTGTAAAATCTGAACAGCTGTCAACATCTAAAAAATTTCTATGGGTGAATTTCCGTTGCATGATTCTTTCGTCGTGTGCAGTGCAGCTTTCCTTAGACTTTCGATGACTTTATCATCATGTCTGCCACCGTCGACATACGGAGCAGCATATGCTACCTACGAGATTTGGTAACATCCATCCATGCTAAAGCAGGAAGGCTCATGCTCCATATTGCCCCGGATGGTGAATGCGGCACATCCAGTGAATTTTCCGTCGGCCACGCGTAAGTCGTATAAATTGAGACAACTACGATACTCTATCATACAGATCTCAACTGTCTGTGAGACTACAAAGGAAAAATGGTTTATATGTTTTGTGCATCATTGCGGAAGGTCGATCAAGCCGCAACTTTGCGATGAACGACATCATTTGGAGATCGCTCAAAAGAGCGGACATCCCCAGCTCGAAAGAACCTCCAGGGCTCCTTCGCAGTGACGGTAAGAGGCCAGACGAGGCGGCGCTCATACCGTGGGCTGGGGAAAAGTACTTGACCTGGGACGCAACCAGCATCCATTCTTGCGCCGCATCTTACTTACCGAAGACATCGATGATACCTGGGAGTGCAGCTGAATTGGCCGCCTCGCGTAAATTAGCAAAATATGCAGAGCTCCCCGCAACCCACAACTTCGTGACAATAGCTTTAGAGACATTAGGTCCTATCAATTTGTCAGGTCGTGAGTTCCTTTTGGAATTAGGTTGTCGGCTGTCTGACGCCACGGGCGACTCCATGGAATCTATTTATCTATTCCAGCGTCTGTCCATATGCACACAGCGACACAACGCTATAGCATTTAGGGGTACTTTTATGCACGACACCGATGGCGAAAGCCAATAACCTTAGTAGCTAAAATTATTCTTCAGAACTTTTGTTCAAAGGAATAAATGATTGTATAATAAAAAAGGTAAAAATAAATAGATAATAATAACAATAACAATAACAATAACAATAATAATAATAATAATAATATAATAATAATAATAATAATAATAATAATAATAATAATAATAATAATAATAATATAAATAATGATAATAATAATAACAAAAAAATAATAATAATAAAAATAATAATAATTTTTCTTTAATTAAGCGTCTGCAAGCGCACTGCGCTTTGCATGTAGGCCTGCAGGTTATGCAGTAGTAGTTATTAACCTCAAACTTAAGACTTGTAAATGACATGAGGTGCAATGGAAGCCAGACCTGTAAATGAAATGAGGCCCTATAGAATCCAGATTTGTAAATGACACGAGGCGCTATAAAGTCCAGTCTTGTAAATGACACGAGGCGCAGTGGAAGCCAGTCTTGTAAATGAAATAAGATCATGCTGGATTTAAATCGAGACTTTTACGGAAAGACCATAAAATGTTTACACGTTCATTGCTTTCAACTTGTGAAACAGTCGCCTCAATGTGAAAATTAGCAATGGGTTTTATCTATTGCTCATCTTAAACTAATTTGCATTGTGATGTCGTATACCAAGTTTATTCCCTGAACTTTACGATACTTACCCGGGTGATCTTCGTTGATTATATTGATACCGCTGTCTTGCGCGACGACATTCATTGTTTTAGTAGCTGGTTTATACGTTATGAACAGGCAACCTAAATCAATTCAACCATAGAATCGTCATGCCCGACATGGAAACAAAAGTAAACAGTAGCACGTACATCTATCCATAATTATCTCTTTCTATCTATCTATGTAATTTATGTAACGAGAGGGGAGGGGAGTGGAGTGGAGGGGAGGGGAGGGGAGGGGAGGGGAGGGGAGGGGAGGGGAGGGGAGGGGAGGGGAGGGCAGGGGAGGGCAGGGGAGGGGAGGGGAGTGGAGGGAGGGGAGGGGAGCGGAGGGGAGGGGAGGGGAGGGGAGAGAAAGGGGAAGGGGAAAAGGGAGGGGACGTAGGAAGGGAGGGTTGGACAGTCTTTTCAGCCACAACAACGCGTGGCCGGGTACAGCTAGTCTTTTATAAATATTGATAAGTAGCAGAAGTTTATTGTCGAAATATTCTCGGTTGAGTAGAAGCTGGAAATTATTGCAGTCATCAACTACTGTAACAGACCTACAGACCGATTGCGCAGTGAATTTCAAAGTGGCGCAATAGAAATTAGCCTACAATTACAAATACAAAAATCAACGTTGGAATGAACAATGGAAAGCAGAGCGATATTAGCAGCACTCGTGACGTCATGCATTGCTCGTTTTCCATGTACATTGTGGGGCGTGGTGGTTTAGTGGTTATGCCAGATGGCTGCAGGTTTGAATCCACCCCAATCCGCCTCGTTGGGATCTTGAGCAAGTCTTTCATTCGCAATTGCTCGGGCGTTTCGGCGCGAAACTCTACTGCAGTGTATGCATTATAGTCGGGAGCACTACTGAATAGTATCTCTAACAGGCGCTATAGCAAGTGCACATACATACATATATACATACATACATACATACATACATACATACATACATGCATGCATACATACATACATACACGCATGCATACATACATACATGCATACATACGTACGTACGTACGTACGTACGTACATACATACATACATACATACATACATACATACATACATACATACATACATACATACATACATACATACATACATACATACATACATACATACATACATGCATACATACATGTATGCCTTATAAATATGGATGAAATCCGATGTCTAATAAATTGACTCGTGGCACTTCCGAGTGGACAACTTTAATAGAGATGTGCTCGCTAACACCAACAAACTTACTGTATTAAATCGCAGTAGCATAGCCTACTTACCAGAAAAGGAAAAAAGTTCAACATAGAACTCCTGACAATTATCACACCTGAGGCCATTACATGTGAAGACGCCTTTCTCCGCATATCTCACAAACTGAACGAACATTGGTCTGATCTGCTCCCAGACAGACATTACTGCTTTTTGCGCCAACATTTGGAAACTGTTCTGTACAACGTCAACTGATACAAATAAAAATAAATGACAGAGAGAGCGGGGGGAGAGAGCGATAGATCATATTAAAAAGAAAGGAAGAGTGATAGTGAGCGAGACAGACAGACAGACAGACAGACAGAGATAGACAGAGACAGGCAGAGGAAGACAGACAGAGTGATATAGAAAGACAGACAGAGAGCGAGAGGTAGAGGGAGACAGAATGGGACACAGACACATACACAGACAGAGACCATCCTCCGCCAACATTATAATTATTATAATTTCATGTCGAGGCTATGAAACGCAGACGCTTACTATAATTATTCAACCTCATGTCGAGCCTCGTACAATAATAATTAGGATTGAGCGAGTATTAAAAACAAAATCCAAAACACAAGTAGACTATACTATTTTCCTAAGTTTCGTTGATGTGCAGTTTTCGATATGATGTTGGACTGAGAAGCCACAATAACATTATTGGTCATTCACACACTTATTCAATTAATCACTCAATCATAAGCTCCCAACTCACTCCGCTCCTCACGACTCTCGCTGTGACTCCCTGTACTCACTGTCTGTATAGCGTTTGGTCGTCAATACTCCTCTGTCAAAATTGAGTGCATCAGACATCACAAACAGACACAAAGTCACCAATACGCAGCCAGACACTTTTCCATGCGCCATCATCCGAAATATTGTTATGACTAACCTGCAAGTCAAAATACATTCACATTCCACAGTTCTGTTGATATTTGAACCTACAGTTTGTTTGTTTGTATGTGCACTTGTTATAGAGCCCTTTCAAGCTCTCTCTACTCAGAGGCGCTCCCGAATGCAGAGCGGACACTGCATCGGAGTTTCACGCGAAGCGCTGAGAAATTGTGAGTGAAGGACTTGCCCAAGGTCCTTACGCGGCGAGGTGGATTCGAACCTCGAACCTTCCGGCTTCAAGGCAACGACGCCACCACTACACCACCGCGCCCCACAGTTGGCTTTATATTAGCCAATTTGAGCATTAAAATTGGAATCGTTGTAGTCATAAGGTGCTAGATTACAACAATCCCTACCAATGACAGGCTTAGCTAGCGATTACCATTATTATTATCAATTATCATCATTATTATTTTTCTTCTTCTTTCATAATTTATAATAAACAACTTCCTTTATTGCAAAACAGACAAGTTCCTATTCTAAAATCTATTCCGAAGAGTAATAATTGTAACTATGGATCTAGATAATTAAGCCTACCATTATTATTTTTATTATTTTTTTAAAAATATTTTTTTACCCGAGGTATCTCAGATCCCTTGAGATTTCAAAAAATTATCCGGTGACATAAAAAAATTGTATTCTGTATTATTATTATTATTATTATTATTATTATTATTATTATTATTATTATTATTATTATTATTATTATTATTATTATTATTATTATTATTGTGGTTGTTGCTGTTGTTCCTATTATGAGGCCTATTATTGTTGTTATTATTATTGCTATTATTATTATCATTATTATTGTGTTTGCTGTTATTATTAACAATTATTACCATTATTAATATTATTAATGTTATTATAATTATTATTGTTATTTTACGTATGATAATCGTCTAACCAATTGGATCCAAAGCGAAGTCTTTCTTCCTATTTCTTCAGAATTTCTTTTGTCATCAAATACCCGTATCTCAATGTCAATTCGATCAGTTTGTGTGAGACGAAACGTGACTTGTGTGTGCTTAATAATTATATTTATAAGAAAATTCACAAAGATCGCAAACAGGTAATTTCCCAGTAAATCTCTACGACTACTTCCTTGCACTTGTATCGAATATTCCTGCCGTAAACAAGACTTAGTATACAAACTATCCATTCACGTCGTTATCAACGTAAACACTTTGTATGACTGTTTCTAAGGACCGTGTATAATTAGACTTAAGCGACTAACTAATGAACGTGAAATAAAAGTTCCGTCAGACAAAACAATGTGATTGGTTTTTTGCAGCTCACACTTTGAACATTTCGCCGTTGTAACAACAACAGAACACCTGCACGACGCAAACGCTATTCGTGCGCTTGAAAACCTGATTTGCATAATGAATATTCATTGGGACAACTTCAGACGCATTGCATTATACATAAAACCGAGGTTACGAGACGAAAAGCATAATTTTATTGGTAGATCGACCTTCCAGATGGACTGGTAGTCTGGTATGATTAGTGACGGGTCTATTGTGAGGTGTAGAGAAAATGAATATCGATGATTTTATATATTCACAGTCAGCAATAACTGTTTTGAGTTCTATTGCATTATTATCTTGCACGAAGAATGATCATCTTCAGGTGCGTATAGCTCTATGCCTGTTTTGGTGTTTACATGTGAATGCGCTCTCGTGTGTGGGTAGGCTACACATGAATGCAGATACGTGATCGCAGCTGTTAGCACTCATTTGTTTTGCGCCTCTTCGGGGAACCTATTCGGATGTCCTCCGGCGCTGATGCCTGTAGCTTGCGAGATGGACTGTAGTGTGAGGAGAAGAAGCTCAAATCAGATATTGTTTGGAAGGCTTTTTCTCAAAGACTGGGGGTCTCACCGTGTCTGATCATGTTCAGAAATTCATAAAATTCAGTGTGTGTGTTCAGTGTGTGTGCGCGAGCGAAATAGAGAGAGTGAGAGAGAGAGAGAGAGAGAGAGAGAGAGAGAGAGAGAGAGAGAGAGAGAGAGAGAGAGAGAGAGAGAGAGAGAGAGAGAGAAAGAAAGAAAGAGAAGACTGACACAAGGCGAATGAGATGAGTAGATAGATTGATACCGGCGAAACTGCCACGTTGCAATGTTTCAGACTTTTAGTAGGCAGTAAAGCCAGATCACTCTGCAATTCAGAACAGGGTGACACGCGTGTAAGCGTAAATTTTGTATGCACGTACTTTAACATTATTTTACATAATAATCATTATAATATAATAACCGCTCATGAGAAGGCGTGCAATTGAACATTGATATAGAGCTGCTGGTTGAAAGAGCAAATGAAAATAAGAAGGGAACAAATTTCACGCAGCAAATATTGATCCGGAAGGCATATAATACCAAAAGCGTCACCCGTGTTTTCAATTATGAATGTAACAATAATTATTAATTTTTCAAGTGACTTTAATTGTGAACATTTCTAGCCGATTTGCAAACATGCACTCTTACAAAACAGACCACATCATGATTTTCGCCACCAAGCTCTAGTGACTGTAATTAGTTCGCTCGACAGTGAATTATACAGGGTGCGCCAAAAAAAAGACCCCCCTAGGTTTTTTGCCAATATTTTGACCAAAAGTAAGAATTTCCAAATGAAATTTTACAGGCTTATAGACAATTCATATTTACACATAATAGCCAGATTTCATCAAACTATTTCAAACACAACAAACGTTACACCACTTTTAGTAAGGTCACCCACCGTTTTTTAACGATTCAAAAACGCGACGCAACAAAAATTAACAAATAACCAATCTAATTATTCTGGCCAATATCTTGGCCAAAAGTAAGAATATCGGAATGAAATTTTACAGGCTTAAAGACAATTCATATCTACACATGGTGGTCAGATTCCATCAAAATATTTCAAACAGAACATAAGTTATACCACTTTTAGTGAGGCCACCCCCGTTTCTTGACGATTCAAGGACGTAACGGAGCAAAAAGTAGCAAAAACACGATTTTATTAAGTCTCATCTTAAATAATTGTTATCAAATAGCCTTGATATTGCCAGATGATCCTTATTGCTACTATTTAAAAGAGAAACAGGGCACCAGCGTAGCTGCGCGCCACTGAGAAGTCACTTAGCCGGATGACGATCAAATTGGTAAATAAGGAATCTATCAGCTTAATCAACAGGTCCAACAAGAACTTTGCAAAGAGACTCAAAAGAAGTTTTGGCACGGGTGGTGGGCGCATTGAGCACAAGTTGTGAAGCACTACCAAGGTCATTTGACGACAGTTATTTGAGATGAGACTTAATGAAATCGTGTTTTTGCTACTTTTTGTTGCGTTTCGTTTTTGAATCGTCAGAAAACGGTGGGTGGCCTCACTAAAAGTGGTATAACTTTTGTCCTGTTTGAAATATTTTGATGAAATCTGACCACCATGTGCAGATATGAATTGTCTTTAAGCCTGTAAAATTTCATTTCGAAATTCTTACTTTTGGCCAAGATATTGGCAAAAAACCTACTTTTTGTTGCGCTTCGTTTTTGAATCGTCAAAAAACGGTGGGTGACCTCACTAAAAGTGATGTAACTTTTGTTCCGTTTGAAATATTTTGATGAAATCTGGCCATAATGTGTAAATATGAATTGTCTATAAGCCTGTAAAATTTCATTTGGAAATTCTTACTTTTGGTCAAAATATTGGCAAAAAACCTAGGGTTTTTTTTTGGCGCACCCTGTACAAGACTTAGGTCTCATGGGCGAGTCACCTAAACTCAGCCTTTGTTCTCCCTTTCCGCCACTTTCCCCGACCCAATAAACTTCAACCTTCCCTCTTTCCCTCTCGCTTTGAAATTGGTTTGCATTTCCGATCCCGAAACAATGGAGGCGGAACCAACAACAAATACCATCGCCGGTGTGAACTTGTTCCCTCACGCCTTTCCAGTCTCTTCAAATGTTCAGCGTTGCCTAAGCAAAGTAGCATATCCTAAATTAACTTTACTGTGGTGGCTAATTTCTATTTACAAGTATCTACAATTCTACAGTTCTTTAATTTCGTTACACAAATCAACGATAAGTTTCTTGTATTTTGTTCTTCAAAATCCAGCAGTAGCAAACATACATAAATGAACCGTAAACGACTATATTTCACTTGTATCAAACAAGTCAACGCTAAGACTATCTTTCACCACTCTTACTCTACTATGCTTGTACACACAACTGGCACTCCTATCAAAATGATATAATATTATCACTCTTAGCGCAATCCTTCCTTCAAACGCTCTGTCCATCTCTCTGCCTCTCTCTGTCTCTGTCTCTGTATGTCTCTGTCTCTGTCTCTCTCTCGTTCTCCGGCGTAAGGTCAGCAACTTTCCCGCCACTTAGCCACCTGGCCTACGTTACCTGTAAGCGGCCTTATCCTATGTTCCTGCATAATAATTAGCTTACATTACCTCTTTCCTTGCGTTTAAAGAGAGCTAATAATCTTTAAAAATTTAACGAATGTACATTAATTAAAAACAATGCAAACAGTTCTTACGCTAATTAGATATCATAAAATATTATCTTACACTACAATCTGAATATAAACATTAAACAATTCAGTGTCACTTTCTTGAAGTTAAGCAGAATGTCAGTTAGACTATCGGCATGCTTTTCTGACCTAAGCATATAGCTGAATGTTTCTTGCCAGGATACAACGGAATGACGGTTATTAAATATGCGTTCTCATTATGGGAAGTTTAAGAAATTCAAAAAAGCATCGTATACAGTTGGCGTTGAATCTTCGGTTAGCGTCTGATGAATTTCCAAATATGCACAACTCTGTCATTAGCGTTAAAGATCTGTTTATTCTTTGTGTCGTAGAACAAAATACGTCGACCTCCTATTTGACTCCATTTGAAGGACGCTGCATCAGATAGAAATAATATTATGTCATTGATGTAATACTCTTCAACAAAAATTTCACCGTTTTCCGTATCCAGAAACAATCGCACACCCGGCCTATATACCCTTCCTTCGCACTGTTGGATAATTCGACCATCGACGCTTCGGAAGTTTATTTTCCTTCTAGAAGTCTCTTCTGAGTCGTCGCTGATGTCGACAATAAGATCAGTTAAGTTCCATTGCCAATTATTATTATTATGGTTTTCATGACGTATGTATACGTTACCACTGAACACGTCAACCGCAAAATCATTAAAATTGTCGTAAGCCGCAAAAACTCCATAACTGTATCTGACGAAAAACACTTGCGCATCAATGAAGTCCGCTATATCTTTGAGCATTAACTGACTTATAATTTGTCCGTCATTGCTTAGGAAACTTACACACGTGCCACGGGTCTCTTTCGATATGTGAATAACAACGAATTCTCCATTAGGTTTCTGAATCACATCAAATGGATGACTGAAGTCTCTGGGAAGTGAAATACTTCTAATGAGTCTCGCCTCTTGATCGTAAATCTCGAGATACAGCTGGTCATCAAGGTAATTTAACAGCAGTAGATGATTGTCATTGGCAACAGACAAAGTTGACGATGACCAATCGCCGGATACTGACAACCATTTGTCAACTCTATTCTTAAATGTGTCTATCTTCCAGATGCATTTGCAATCCCAGTTCCGTGCGTATAAAAGGCTCGTGTCCTCAATCAAGACCATGTTTGTGGGAAATCCAATCTCCACTACAATTATAGTTATCATTAGAAGATCATAAGGTATTGAATTCTCGTGAGCAAGTAAGAGTGTCGTAATGTTATTATTTCTTTCGTTGTAGAGAACACATAGTACGTAGATAAGATCCTTTGCGATGACCACATCACGAACTTCGCAAAAGTGAGACTGATCGAACTTCCAGACCAAACTGATTGTGTCTTCTGCAACGAAAAGCATGGAACAAGAAGTCATTTTAAATGTTCGAAGAACTAAAGTCGTGCGAGCAAACAGTGCTTGCGTCTCTGACTGGAATCCTTGATAGACCCGTGAATTCTTAGCACGTGCAAAGACATTTTTATCGCCATTTTTAGTTATGCATCAGCCGTATTTTGATGTACAAGTAGTGTAAAAACTGCGAACTTTTTAAAAGGCGTCTGCATTCAACACTTCAAAAATAATACGAAAATGTTCATGTTATATGCCTTACGGCCAGAGGGAAACCTGCAATGCGGAGAAACTGTTCTAAGCAGTGCAACATGACCGATTTGGCAATCAACTAATACTAGGAGACCCTACTCATTAGACTATAGCAATTGCTTTTTCCGATGGAAATGCAATTTCATAGGTACTAGTCGTCTTGTGCACATTCATTCATTCGCAGCCATTGCATAGAGCGCATAAGAGGCATTGTCCATGAATCTAAACAGAACAAGGGAAATGCGATTTACCACAGAAGATTAAACTCAACTATAGACCTCTTGCTTATAATACTCTAGAATATGACTCTAACAACATTATACAAACCCTTCGTTTCACTGCAATTCCACATTGGTTATTTATGACATAAATTGTTTGAATTCTACCTTTTGACGGTTTCGAGTCGTTGGTTGATTTCATTGCGTCATCTGTTGTCATGGCGACAGTGGATTCCTCCGCTACTTCACTCGTTGCCTGGTCATTTCCGTTTGCAACTTTAGTGAGTTTCTCCTCCTTTGAAAATAATTCATTAAGTTGTTTGTGTGTCGAGATTGGTGTCGCGTAAGATGTAGTTACGAAGTCCACTGAGGTGCAAATGAGAGACCCATCTTCTTCAGGAGACTCACTTGTGGTGTGTAGTGAAATCTGCATTTTTGTTGTTCTTTCAGTCTCTGAGATAGTGAATGTAGTTGCAGCGTTTGAATCGGCTTCTATGTCATTGATATTTCGTGTCACTGATCTTTCACGAATAAAATCGTTGGTCGTTCCTCCAAAGCAAGTGTTTGTCAACTGACAGTTTGCAGAACTCAACGAATCCCCTTCACACACAGCAAAATAAATAAATGCAATAATTATGAATTTTTTTCGCGTTTGATGTCTTGGTTTGAGAATAATAGAGTCTCTCCGATTCAGGATTCATTAAACCGTAAATTGGTGCAAATTTTGTCGCATATAATTATACATTAAAACATAAGCTTGTAATAATGAATTAGTTTGTTTCTTATTGAGACGATTTTAGTCGACTGGTATCATGCATAATAATTATTAGAGTTATTAAATATTATTAAAAATTATTATAGTTATTAAATAACATTTCGTCAATAACATTTAATAGCAAATTATTAATTAATTTGCAATGAACACTGTGTTAGAGAGGTCTATGAGTATCTAATGAAGAACTTTCTACTTACCGACGGCTAGATTTAAAAATCCGATGACTATGAAGAAAATCATAGTGGAAAAGACTTGAAACATTTTTCGTAGAGAGTTGAGGCTCAAGATGTAGTTGCGATTCGTTAACGTTGCCATTCAGTGGTGGCGGTCAAGACGTTTATGATTGAAATCTGTGACTTGTCTCGATTCTATCTCGCATGGGCGGAGACCTAGGGGGGGGACAGGGGGGGACGGTCCCCCCCAATAAAAGTGTTGGGGGGACGGCCCATGCATTTGTCCCCCCCCAATGTTTGAGCGTCAAGACTTTTTTTGGCGGCGAAAATAGAAAATTTGGTGGAGATTTGTCCGGATGACTAAAAAAAAAAAAAAAGGTCATCAACTTTTTTGGCGGCGAAAATAGAATTTTTCCCCGGGATTTCGCCGGTCGTCAGAAATTTTTCCGAAAATCTCGCGTCTTTCCGTCCCCCCCAATTCTCGGCGCAGGTCTCCGCCTATGGCAGCATGTCGTAAAAGCTCTTTGCAATTGTTAGAAGGAAACGTAGTTGATAATTATACTCTAGACCCAACGATGGCATTAAACCAATTATGAACCATATTAATTTTCTTAACAAAAACTTTAAATTCAAAATCTATTTCTACGGATACATCCAGTTGTACATAACGCCGCATTGTGATATCGGCCACACTCATTGTGCGACTCTGAATAGACATCATTAGAGACCCAGTTTATCATCCGCATGGGTAGACAATAAAGCGCCCATCCAGTTCTCCACGAACTGTAGTTTACTAGGGCATCCTATACGGACAAGTTCATTATTTTGTGTTCACACATAGAATCTCTCCACGATTTCAAACTTAGTTGAGTGTACCAACAACTGCGCACTACGACATATTGTTGTTGAATCTAAAAATAAGAGCTGTCTGTAACGAGATAGCATAGGCGGAGACCTGCGTATACGGACCTTGGGCAAGTCCTTCACTCGCAATCGCTCAGCGCTTCGGCGTGAAACTCCGATCCAGTGTCCACTCTGTAGTCGGGAGCGCCTCTGAGTAGGGAGCTTGAAGGGGCGCAATAACAGATGCGCATACAAACAACCATTAAGACCTTCTGTCTAGATGCAATGTGTAAGGTCGTTAGCTTCTCCTCGATATCTTCTCTCGTTGTGAATTCGTGAAGTAATTAAATTAGATATTGTGCTCGATGTAATCGATTGTCTGTAATTATAGTTGAGGAGCGATTGAGTCCCAAATTATTACTTCCTGGTCATTATGTTGGCACTTTGTCGAAGCTAGTCATGAATAAATATTACAAAATGTTAGCTCAGTTGCTACCAAGGTAGGCCCACTCTCACTACTCTTTCACTCTGAGTTACAAATGACTCATTAAATCGATGAATTTATACTTTATTCAGAGAAATTAATCAATTGAGTGAACAGGCCCTACATAAGTATTGTCTGAAAAAGATGACTATAACTGAACAGATGCCAAATTCTTAGCTAGGCTACGTCTATGGCTGAATAATAATTTGGTCACAATTTTCTTTCGTCGACTCAAGATCTTCGGTGACTGATGTCTACCACTGTTGAGTTATGGATAACCAGCGGGATTCCCAAGTCATGAGGTGGGGAATATCAATGTGAAAACAGGAAGGCTGATACTGCATCTTCCCGTTGACTGTAGCTTTGGCGCAGCCAGTAAATGATGCTTTGTCCACGTGTAAGTCGTACACATAGAGACAAAAAGTGTACCCATACTTCGATCCACAAATCTTGAATGGCTTCGACACTAAAACGAATAAAAAAACATCATGCATCATAAGTCAACGGCGCTAACGGACTTTCTGGTTTAATAGGTTAGGTTTTGAGTAATTAATCAGTTTTATTTGCTTTTTGGAAGTTGTTCATTTTTATCCTTGAGTGGCACTATTGATAAAGAAAGCACGGAATTTGAGGTGCAAACTGACAATTAATTTAACGATTATTTGACCAATTAAGTAATCGATTAATTGAGCGATTAATTTAACGATTAACCGACTCATTAACCGACTCATTAATTGGACGAATAATCGAACAATCAATCACAAAAATTCGGATAAAAATCCTCATGCATAATAATTATGCATAATAATCATGCATAATAATCATGCATAATAATCATGCATAATAATCATGCATAATAATCATGCATAATAATCATGCATAATAATCATGCATAATAATCATGCATAATAATCATGCATAATAATCATGCATAATAATCATGCATAATAATCATGCATAATAAGTTCATTATGCGGAAAGGGTTTCAAACCTATTCTTATGCCCCTCTCTTTATGTTGGCCAGATGTCTATATTTTCTGATCTATAAAATTTGAACCCGGCGTTTTCAATAAACTGTGACTTTTGATGCCTTATATAATTATAATGGCGCTATAGAAGTCATTAAACTAGATAATATTCACAGTGACCTTGTAATTTGCATAGTGAGACAAGATGCAAAATTTGGTACATGAATACGGATGAGTGATAGCAGTGCAAACATTTCAATGACAGTTTTGTACATTCAGACAAAATCCGTCCCATTTATGCCCAGCGTCCTTTTAAAAGGACAGCAAGTTTTCGTCAAAATTTTCCGTAATGAAATAGATAATTTTTGCGAAAATGAATTGATACAGGCAAGCAATCATATAATAGCTACTCAAAACTCAGAAGTAAATTATTTGATAAAATAGCAAATTACTTAAATTAAATTAAAATTTATTATTGATTGGCGGCATTACTCGATTCCAAAATTCCGCAACTTCCAATGCTAATAACACAACTAAAACTAAAGACCTTGACAAATTTTTGCACAGATGTTTGTTCATAAACATCAGCAGGATGATAGAAAACAAAAACGATATTATTGACTTGATATCACATTAAAATAGGTAAGCAAATACAACTGTCCTTTTAAAAGGACACGGTCATTAACGGGGTAGAAAGTTACAGAAATGATTGCAAAGAGGGATGATTTTACGCTTAGGCTATGTGCTAATCCGATGAGACTAGATCATTTTACATAATCAATGAACATATGAAACAATCATTAATCAATGTTGTGCATTAGGCCCTACACAAAAGCGGCGCTTTTATAGAAGTCAGAATTTTGGATATAATTATAACATGGAATTTAAATCGAAGATCTTTTCTAGAGTGTCAATAAAAATTATGTTTACACCAGCAACTTGCGTATTTGTCGTCTAATCGGAGAAGGTGTTACTGTTCATGCCTACGACTACATGTATGACAAGTTACCAGACTTATCGAAGTCTTATTCAATGCACTCTAGGATACTCACCAGGATATTTCTCATTCACGAACGTCCCCCCTTTCGTTTTCACTTGAACAAGCACTTTTTGAGTCTTTGGATCGTATGTTAGGTCTACGCAACCTAAATAAATAATTTATTCCATCATAGAATCATTATTCCGAGATGGAAACGAAGAAAATCACTATGGTACTTAGATAAAGAGCACATCTCTCGTTAAATTTAGATTTTGATCGAAGGAACATAACAATGGAATTCCAAACAAGGAATGACATAACACAAATTAAGGTGCATCTTCGAGGAAAGCTACAATGTAGGTGGGGACTTTGGATCAGACTAATGGAATGAGTAAAAACGCGGCTTATGTCAAGTTTGGTACCTTGATGCGAGTGTGATAGGTGGTAAAGAGGTGGTAAAGTTAGGAGGATCATTGGCAGTCCGATGCTGGAGAAGGTGGGCTACTTTTCCAGGAAGTACCCTAATAAATTCTACGTTGCACTCGGGGTTTTTAAGTGGATGCGAATTGAATGTTCTTGATTTTTTGGTAAGTTTGTTTTTCGATAGATTCTTGGTTTCGAAGAATGGAATCATTGCAGCAATCAATAATTTCAGGCCAAGAACGCTTAGGATTTCTGAGCGGCGCTATACGAATGTTCCGTTACAAATGCAGTATACAGTTAAAATCAACGTTTGAATGAACAATAAGAGGTAGCGAAATTGGAAACACTATTCGTGTCAAGCAATGGTCGTATCCCACCATGATTGTGAATACACAATTACACATGGCCCACCATGATTGTGAATACACATGGTCCACGATGATTGTGAATACACAATCATGAAAGCTATTATTTTCGTCGGAATTTCACTGAGAGGGCTTCCGAGTGGATACCCTTGCGATGCACTCTCTATAGGTCTACCCCAAAAATGACTGAATTAGAGCGAGACTGTAAGCTTATACTTACAATTGACGTGAAAGAAAGATACACGTAGCCTAAGACCTGACAGCATTCACACGTGAGACCAGAGCATTTAAAGCAGTCATCATTCGTCAATGACGCTATCGAACCGAGCATTTGCCTTCGCATTTCCAAGGCTTCCAATTCCTCGTTTCGTTCCACCTGTTGAAAATCGTCTTCTACAAACATCAACCCACGCAAAATAGAAGCATTGTGATAGTGAGGAAGAATACTAGCTGGCCATCGTGTATGCGGAGACACAGAATATGTTGACATCATTGTTACAAATCCTTTTGTCTAGGTCAATAGACTGTTACAACTTTGATTATTTATGTATGATTATGAAACTACATAAATAGGGGCCTAATGTTTCCAAGCTGTCTGAGCGGCAAGATGACACAAGTGCAGAGAAAATCACCGATTCGTCATGTCAGTTTCTAGCACGCTACTACAAATTCCCGCTCACTCATTCACTGACTCATAATTTTAGTAACTGAATCACACGTTTAGTCCCTTACTCGCTCATTTAAGTTGTCACGCATATACTCAGATCCTCACCTACATAATAGCTCGATCACTTACTCAAGTAAGTAAGTAAGTAAGTAAGTATATACTTTATTGAACCGCCTGAACAATGGACAAGAACAGATTAATAAATGCAAGTACAATCAAGACAAATAGAAATATGCAATTCAATAAACATATTATACAACTACATAATATAGACATGTTGTGAACTATACAGGAGAGAACTTAGGCTATACAGGAAAAAATATATTGTCACCTGAATAGCATCCGTGTTATAAAGCCACATCTGGTTAGTGCGTCTGCATGAGGAGTCTCACGGTTATGAGAACGCGGACGGAGTGAGTAGGTAGCATTTTTAATGGGAGGTAATAGAGGAGCAAGGACGTGGCTTGGGTTATAGAGTACAAAAGAGAAGAGGGAGGAATCAGCGTGACCACAGAGGTCATCGAACGACTTCTGTAATAATGATTTGATGTAATTAATGACTTAAGTAATAATGATTTATTATAATAAATTATGGTCCCTCATGAACCCGATTACTCGCTAACTCACTCACAGACTCACAAACTCATATTTTGACTCATATTGCATAAATTATCATTCATAATAAATTATACTCACTGACTGACTTAGTTTATCACATCCTCACTCGATCAATCAGTATTATTATCCACTTAATGATTTAATCGCTATTGAACTCGCTCACAGACTAACTCACTAACGTATTCAACCCATCACACCCTCACTCACTCGCCGAGACCCCGTGGACTCACCTGAACGATCGTGTGTGTTAAATTCTCCAACATTGTCATAGTTGAATGCGTGAGACGTTACGAACAGAGCTATGCGCCGGCCGCGCCGCGCCGCCGCCGCCGACGTTTCGTGGGCGCCGCCGCCGCCGATTTTTTGGGTCGGCGCGCCGGCGCCGCCGCCGCCGAAAATTTGTCGGCGCGCCGCCGATGCCACGTTGATTCGTTTATTTTTTTGTTGCATTTTTCATCACTTGCATGATTTCGCGAAAAAATTGTTGCGTCAGTACGAAATTAATATTTTTCTTATCTGCTTTAATTTTTCTGCCAAACCGTTTTTGCGTCAATGCTATGAAACCTATGAAGACACCTATTCGTTTTGACTTTTGTAACAGTGCGCTTAACGATTAAACCTTTGTGGATTTTGTGATTCGATTTGAGTTATGGCATCAGCGAAGGTAAAAGAACTTCAGGAAGCCTGAGTGAATTGTTATGCCGTGTGTGCCTTCCTTCCTGATGGCTCGAACATGCGCTAGGATGGAACAGAACCGTCTGCCCCTAGTATTAGGATATACACTACTATCTTGTTCCAAAGAGTTCGCGCTCTGCAATTTTTGTAGGTGATTGGTAGCGTCTGCAGGCTTGCGATTCTCCATTGCCTGCCAGTTACTACCTAATTCCAATTTTCTCACCAGTACGTGACCTAAGTGAAACTGGCGATTCAGCTTTCGAGCATTACTAGCCCAGTCTATATGAACAATGGAGCAATGTTAGGCAATTGGCCAATAGATCCTATTTAAAATAATAATATTCTTTAATTCACCAATTGCAAACCGCATTTTGGTCTACACGTGTGGTACAATGAAATGAAATACAGTTAATATACATAAGAGAGTAATGGATAACGGAGTCCAGTTAATTTCCATGTTTTCGGACGAATTTATATTGTGGGAAGCCCGTGAAGTAGATTTCAAAAGGCATTTATTTAGTTTGATTCCGATAGACTCGGATAGAGGCCTACGTCCAGTTAAAATAATCATAGCCGGATTAAACTAGGATCAACAATACCCCATGATGACGGTCCGAGAGAGGAACAAAGATCCAGTACCAAAGTTGTCCAGTTTGAAAAGTAAATACAAATTCTGTAGATTGCATATTTTGTCAGCAATTTGAGTAACGTCTCACAACTGGGATCCGATTAAGAAGCCAAAAACATTTTTCGCATTAAAGAAGTCTAACTTATTGTGACTTGACATGTTTAGATCGAAAGAATTGTGCTCTGCAATTAGGTTTTAAATAGATGCTAAGAGTTTCGCGTGGAAGTTGTTCGGAATATGTGAAGAAAAATCAGGAAAGGTGGCGAATTCTGACCAAGTTTACTACTCAGCGTGCATTGACAAGGGAAAATTAAAGAACTACAAGCACCCTCATCTGTTGACAAGATTGCATGACTTTGTATTCATTCACAATAAGTCCAATTTTGTGGCAGGTCAAGAGTGAAATAGGCAGGTTACGCCACCACTGCGCAAACAGCCCTTTAGCTTCTGTTAGTAGGTCACGTAAGCTGGTGGCCGGAATTTGAAAACGTTGTCATGTGGTTTGATGGTCAAGCCTTTGTAAAGTTTTGTTATTGAACGTCTGTTCTGAGAATAATTGTTTCTCATGAATTTTATTTTAAGACAAGATAATTGTCGGTTATTGCTGAACAGGCATATTTTAATAACATAGGTTAATTGTGCAACAACTTCTAAAATAAGTATGCAACGCTGGAGCACTAATCCCACGACGCCGCGCCGCGCCGCCGACGCCGACATTTCAATGGCGCCGCCGCCGTCGATTTTTGTTGGTCGGCGCGCCGCCGCCGACTAAAAATGACCGGCGCGCCGCCGCCGACACTTTCAGGTCGGCGCAGGGCTCTAGTTACGAACCAGCAGACAACCATCAAAACACGGCTGGATGCCTTGCTAAGCGTCATCTTATATTCTCACCTGCAAGTTCCAATGTAGTCATATTCTATGTTGAGATAATAGCCTAGCGAGTAGACTTTATGTTAGCTAAAAACAATGTTTAAATAAGAGTC
>OX457052.1:38538956-38563956 GCA_949752735.1 Lumbricus terrestris
TTAAGCTTCGTCCATGGCTTAATTTATTATTTATCGCTGAAATGTTCTTTTCTTCGTGTCAGTGCTTTCTTCACAACGTTTGAGAGCATCAATGGACGGAAGGTGTTGCGTACAATTCGAGGAGGTTAAGATTGAAACAGTCAGGCGCGTATGGCATTTTTTTGTCCACGGTCACTTTCACACATCCTTCATAGGAGGTCGGTGACACAATAAAGTCGTAAAACTCGAGACAAATAGTCGGGTAAAGATCGTCGCAAAACACGATTGGATACCTCGCTAAAAAGAATAAAGACATTGGTTCATCAATATGCTCCGGCGCTATATAAGTTCCTAGTTATCCAGCGAAATTAATCTAAAATCACGTGAGCTAAAGTACTGAAAATTGCCAAACAAATCCAACACCGTTTTCTGAAGTCTCTATGCTACAGGTTACTGAGGTAAATTATTTGAGACTGATCTGCCAACCTTAAAATAACTGAAACTGTGCGATATCCGAAGTCATAATATTATTTGGCATCGATTGCTCGCTCCGATTGTTGTTTTCATTGCACTCAATTCACAACAATGTTTGGGATATGATTCTTGCTATAGTCTTTACAATGTTACACGCACAAGTAGCTTAGTGACAAGTCTTATTATGCTGCATCAAAGTCTTTGGTTGGCCAGTTTTTACATGCTTCTCAGGAGAAATAATGTTCAGGCCATGAAAGTTAATATTGAAACCGAGAAACCATGGGCGGAGTTTATCAGGGGCTAGGGAGCTAAGCCCCCAAGAATGCGCTGACACAGAAATTTGTTCGGAAAATGGTTCTTTCCACGAACGCGAAATTTACAATTGACACTAAAAAAATCAACTTTATTGGCCGGGAAAATAAGTATTTTCGCGGAGGTTTAATTTCAGATCGAGGACTTAAAAAAAAGTCTTAAACTTTTTGGCCCGAGAAAAAAATGTCGGCGCCGCTCGTCAACATATTTAGCCCATCCAAGAACGGAAACCAAACTCCGCCCATGCGAGAAACGAGAACGAAGAATCAGGTTATCAATTTTAAAAAACCTCACTTCTCAACTGTGCTTCAAGCTGTCCGAAAACGAACTAATACACTGCACCCTACTCTACCTTTCAATCCGAATTCCTTGCATACCCAATTCAATATAACGTGAACAAAATGTATGTCTTTAGCAGCATATATTGAGTTCTACTTACACCTGCAATATACTACGATACTAAGATGGAGACTAAACCTATCATTATTGTTTTTCGGGTCACCTGACCCATTGTGATGTGTCCGAACTGCTAAGCAAACGAATCTCTTTTCCTCGTCAGTCTCTCATAGGCATTTAAAGGCGTTTCTCCCATCCTCCAATTTATCGTCATTCCCCGAGATGCGCTATATAAATCCATAGATACAGCAAGCATACAATACAATACAATAACGTTCGTTCATTGCTTCTACCGTCTACAGCAGACTGATATGTGAGGACGGCTTTTCAGAAGTCAGAATATCAATTAGATCTAAGATTACATATGATCCTACTAGACCAAAACTCAACTGCTCAAACAACTTTTCACTCATCAGTGGCTTTGGGTTTGCGGACATTTCATCAACGGAGGTCTATGGACGACTTGTCAAGTGGTGGGTTAGGCTACAATACGAACTTATGGATCGGCGCATCTTGATGTTTCGAACTTAAATGGCAAAAAGCAGTAGTTCGAACTGTACGAAATAGCACTCTTTGATCTACATGTATATATAGGCTATGCATACTTGCATAGGCCTATTTAGTTTTAGTTTATTGGTCAATCCGGTGTACAGACCTCAGCCGGTTACAGTATAAAGCTTATCTCACTGGTAGTGCGTTATCCAACGCGCCAATGCCCCCATTCGTTCATTTAACTTTTATAGGCCTACCTACGATCTTTTGGTTTTAATATTTAACATTTATTACACCAGAATCTGTAAGAAACACTTATTTTCATCAATGCGACCTCCATGTAACAAGAATAGTTTTATTTGCCATTTCGTATTGTAGGTCTAATCCACCACGGGTGGACGAATCGTCCGTTGACGAATCGTCCGCTTGACGAATCGTCCGCTTGACGAATCATCCGCTTGACGAATAATCCGCTTGACGAATCGTCCGCTTGACGAATCGTCCGCTTGACGAATCGTCCGCTTGACGAATCGTCCGCTTGACGAATTGTCCGCTTGACGAATCATCCGTGTGACGAATCATCCGTGTGACGAATCATCCGTGTGACGAATCATCCGTGTGACGAATCATCCGTGTGACGAATCATCCGTGTGACGAATCATCCGTGTGACGAATCATCCGTGTGACGAATCTTCCGTGTGACGAATCATCCGTGTGACGAATCATTCGTGTGACGAATCATCCGTGTGACGAATCGTCCGCTTGACGAATTGTCCGCTTGACGAATCATCCGTGTGACGAATCATCCGTGTGACGAATCGTCCGTGTGACGAATTGTCCGCTTGACGAATCTTCCGTGTGACGAATCATCCGTGTGACGAATCATCCGTGTGACGAATCTTCCGTGTGACGAATCATCCACTGACGAAACGTCCGAAAACGGTGGCTTTGGAATGTTCTGCAGTTGGGAATTGCGCATCTATCGTCTCCTCGGAAACAGTGGCGGCGCTAGGGGGGCTGGGGGTCTAAGCCCCCCCTACAAGAGGTTCAGCCCCCTAAAAAAAGGGCCATCCGAATTTTTTTACATTGAAATATCCAAGATTTTTCGGTCGATGACTAAAAAAAAGAAAAAAAGGTCGTCAGATATTTTGGCGGCGGAAATGGAACATTTTCATGAGAAATGGAAAATTTTCGCCGCGGGGCTCAGCCCCCCCGAAACTGAAATTCTGGCGCCGGCACTGCTCGGAAACTATTTTATTGTTCAGACTTATCAAGCGTATTGACATTAAAATTATAAGCTTATTCAATGCTCGTTAAGAGATGCAATATTAGCCACCCACCGTATACTTCCGTGTTTAAGACTGTTCGGTTCCACGTCATCGCGTGGACAACCGCATTCTGAGTCTTTGGGTTATATGTTATGACAAGACAATCTAAATAAAACCATTAATAGAATATTATCGTTCGATAAAAAAAGCAGATAATCGGTCAGTACAAGGTTGAGAGAATTTCCTTCGTTAGAATGCAAACACATTCAAATGAATGAATTGAGTTCAGTTTTTTGGTTGAATCTTCCGATTAAAGGAATACGCGATTATTCTTTGTCGAAATCGTTATCTTAAAAGTTTGGGAATTATCCAGAAGGTGAGACTGCGTTTTGCAGCGGATTGAATGTTTGGATTTATAGGCACAGAATCCTGAAAAAGACAATTATTGTGGGTGATGGAGGGTATCAGTGTTGGACGGGATTTCGGGGTTCAGGGAAATCTGCCTTTGAAAGCGTGAGGTAGGTGGTAATGACTGGTTGCGAGCAAGATAATGAGTATGGACGAAGAACTGGTGGTAGTATCGGGTGTCAAGATGGTGGAAATTTCATTTAAAAACTAGTAACGGGCATTTGATTACAAACATGAACGGTGGAGAGATCAGTATAGTCTACCTCCATGCTCACCCTAACGGCCAAAGTGGAAACAGTTTTGATGTCAAAAAATTTCTCGAATTCACCAACGATCAATTAATAATTATAGACGAAGGTATTTTGTACAATGGTCCAATTAATATTCGCCGAGAATAAGTCTTGTCTTGGAAGTATTTCTGGATAAATAGTTTCCAAATTCGCCACCCAAATCCTACGAATTAGATCCAATATTCGTGAAGTGATGTTTCATTATTCGTAAATATTCGTGAATATTATGATCTTTTATAGGCCTATTCATAAATACTCGAAAATATTCGTTAACGAATTAAAGTGAGCCATCGAGACCGCAGTGTTACCCGGCAATGCAGTTTAAGTTTCTGTAGACCTATAGACTATCTTCATGACACTCATTCGCATTCATGAGAGACCTTGACGTCTTTAACAAGAAGACCTGTAATCTATTAAAGTTACCGGTACCGATATATACGTCTCAATTTTGTACAATTGATTCAGTAAAACATTAACAGTTTTTAAAAATAACAAAATAAGAAATAAGAATAAGGAAATTCTTGACTGAACATGATATTATTTTAATGAATATAATATTCTTTGGCAGTTTTATTATTCGTTAATATTCGTGAATATCTGCACATTTTAATAGTTTTATTATTCGAATACTCAATCTGTGCGTGAATTAGACTACTGTTGTGTTGGGTATACTTGCAAGTCACGTAAGTAGGCCTAGTGGTGCGTGGTAACTGAAGTGTACGACAACATTGACACATGAGACCAGAGCAGCTAAAGGAGGATGGCGCCTCAGTCGTCGCATCGTCCACTTGTTTCGGCGTTACCAGGATCCTCTTCCCATCGTCCACTTGTTTCGGCGTTACCAGGATCCTCTTCCCATCGTCCACTTGTTTCGGCGTTACCAGGATCCTCTTCCCATCGTCCACTTGTTTCGGCGTTACCAGGATCCTCTTCCCATCGTCCACTTGTTTCGGCGTTACCAGGATCCTCTTCCCATCGTCCACTTGTTTCGGCGTTACCAGGATCCTCTTCCCATCGTCCACTTGTTTCGGCGTTACCAGGATCCTCTTCCCATCGTCCACTTGTTTCGGCGTTACCAGGATCCTCTTCCCATCGTCCACTTGTTTCGGCGTTACCAGGATCCTCTTCTCATCGTCCTTGTGCAATATCTCCAGATGGCTTTCTACAAACATCAACCAATACACTCCTTCATTCATTCGCTATGAACCATTTATATAGCGCCACTTCAAGGTGCCTACTCAGAAGCGCTCCCGATCCAACCTCGACTGAGAAGTATTGTTTTAAAGCTACGATAAAACGTATCTGAGCAAATCCTAAGCATAAGGTGTATTATACAGTGGAAACCTGATCCATACCATGGGGCTAATAGCAGAGAAAGCACGGTGCTGTCTAAAAGCAATTAGTGCTCGAGGAATGAGGAGTGGAAGACCTGGAACACGACGCCACTGTTCATTGGGCAAACAAAGTAGAGTCACAGAGTTGTTGCAAATATACAGGAGCAGCACCCAAGAGGCACACCAAAGCAGAGACCCGGAATATAATTCACTGTGGGATAGAAAGCCAATGCATAATGCATATAATTGATGACACTGGTCAAATTTTAGGATTAGGGCCTATACACTGGCCATTTGTCGTTCTAAGCCGAGACAAGAAAATGGAGTCGCTATAATACCACATAGATTGACCTTCATCCTGTCCTTTATAATATCAACGCAAGTCCTAACCTGTTCTCTTCTCAGGTGAATAGTAATATTGTTTTACTGAGCTACGGACACAGCGTAGGCTGTATAACAGTGTTGTGCATACTTAACAAATCAGTGACTTGCTCGATTATAGTTTCACTCGATCGAAAACACACTTTCTCATCCACTCACTCACTGCCATTCACCCTCACTCATCTAATCCCTCGCACTCTCGCTCTCACTCAATCGTTTCTAACTCAGTAATTATTTTCTCCTTCCCATTCTCCCTCGCCTACTTATTTTTCGCATTTACTTCACCCCCCACCTATCTCAATGGGTCGCTGTTTCTCCGCAGACTCACCTGACAAATGGATTGTATCCAACTTCACAACAACGTCATGATCAAGTGCATCAGAAATTTCAAACAAGAAGACTGCCACCAAAACGCAAACAGAGGCCTTTACAACAACCATCCTCATGACATGCAGTGTCTCCTACAAGTTCAAACGCAGCCACATTCCTGAAAATTACATCCCTCCCGCATCAACAGCTAAAAGAGGACAAAACTGATTTTATATAAGAGGAGGCTCAACAACGACAGGGGTCGTGTCATTGGACAACGCACCTGCCAAATCACAGAGAACAACATGGTGATTGTTAAAATTATCATTATCATCATCTGTATAAGCATGATTTTTTAATTGTAATAATATTATTGTAGACCTAATTATTACTATTATTCAGACGAAATGTTTAGTTTGATGACACGAAATAGAGTATCCTTCTGAAAGCTATCCGGGGGGATGAATCAATCTATCCCCCCGGATGGAATTAACCGGTCCAGACTATCCGGGGGATAAACCATTCTATCCCCGGTTTTTAAAAATGCGTATAATAATTTTTTTATGCTGTAATCAAAATTTAAAGTGACTCTAATTGTACTATGTGTCCTAAGCAACGTTCAGAGAAAGACAACTCGAATTTATTTAGTGACTCTGAGTGCTCTTAAGCGTTTTAGCCTATATGTTCTAAGTGCTCTAAAACCAAAGCAAAAAAATATCTGGTAGGAATAAACATACCCGTTAGTGTCATTGTTGAAAACAAAGCAGATGAAAATTAATTTGCAAAAATAAATACACGCGGGAGTGGCTTTTTCAACTTTTTCTCATTTGGGGGGATACGATTAATACGGGGTATAGTCTACTCTATTTCGTGACACCGGACTTCAGTCCCCGGCAGCCCCATCAAAGCGTCCTGGTTGGCAACAATTTTAAAAATAGAAATGCTAATCAAAATCACACTAATAACAATACCAACAATAACAATAATGATGATGAAGATAAAAAAATTATGAAAATACCGATGATTTTAATAATCGGCAAATACTTTACTCTAGCCGGTTTTTATTTCAAAGCGGATGCTGCTTTGCTGTATCTGTCGATTCTTCTTAGATCTGCTCGTCCTTCCGTCAAACGATCCACGGTCCACTTGAAATGGCAACTCCGTCGTATTCAGAGCTGCGTGTGAGATTTTATTGGATTCGAGATTGGTTGAATTGCCACGAAATCTCACGTTCTTGTTCTTGAGTCCATCACACCTGCACTTGCAACTTGTCTTTTAGGCCAATCGTGCTTATCAGGGCAAAATCGTGTTTCGAAATCAGAGTAAGAAAAACTGCATTATAATTAATTTTATAGACCTACCTTAATGGATGAATAAAAGCCTACTCGGTAATATGAAACGACGTCAGACAAGGCAACGTTATCGGTTATTGAACTGTCTTAATTTGCACTGGTCTGCACTCTCGAAATAGCATGTGTTCTGCGCAACTTGATATCGGTGCGCGCTGAAAGTTGAAAGAAATGAGTCTTGCGACAAGATCTGAATCATATCAATGATAAAATCGTGAAAGAATGAATTGAATTGAGAAACGAAGTTCAAACCTTTGGACCAGCGATCGAGAATATCTTAAGGAGACCATAGACCAAAGAGACTGAGGTTTCAAATGGGTATCTTCCACCAAATTCTTCTTAGAAATATGTGGGGCCCATCTATATCATAAGTCTGAAAGATTGTCATTCTGCGTGTGTGTGCGTGTGTGTGTGTGTGTGTGTGTGTGTGTGTGTTTGTGTGTGCCTGTCCCAAGAGGGGCTCTGAGACGATTCTCTTTCAGCGCAGTGCAGAGCGAAATGAAATGGGGGAGGGCGAAATGCATTCAGCCAAGGAGTAGGCCTATGCGAAGAGGAGCCATACACATGAGCTTAATCCGCAGAGAGGGAAAGAAGCATAAGAACACACATTGTTAGAATTGTGAGAGGGTGGGACGGGAAGAGGCGGAACGAAAGTAGAGAGAAATGGATGGGTGGGGTGAATGGAGGGGAAGGAGCGGGTGGTGGGTGGAACTGAACGGGAATGGAATGGAGTGTGGGAAGAGTGAGGGAGTGGAAGGAAGCAGTAGCAAGGAACGGGAAGGGAGGAATGGGGCTGGGTTCGAAAAACCGAAATTACAACATCTGGTATTTTCACAAGGATGGTTGACAGATTGGGCGATCTGGGGTTGGGGCGGGTTTGGTATTGGGCGGAGAGGTGTTGAGGACGGGATGGGGCGGGATGGGTAAGGGCGAGGTTAGGGTTGAAGAGGGGCGGGGTGAGAAACGATATTTCCCGGGCATCGTCGAATACCCCAGAGGGGCGGGTGTTGGGTGGATTAGTTACAAGTTGCGGAAAGGAAGACTGCCCATTCAGTAATATTGTGTAGTTTCAGCAAGACGTAGTAGTTTAGTAGCTGTCCCGGGAAACATCGTACCCCGCAGCTGTGGCAGTAGTAGGCTATGTGAAGTAGGAGTTATACTACCAGTCACGTAATCAATGACGTAATAGGTCAAAGTTCAAGGTCAAGGGTCAAGGTGATGACGTAATGACGTCAAAGTAATGACGTAATGAGATCATGGTTATGCTGTGATGAGGTCATGGTTCTTACATAATCAGGTCATGGCTATAACATAATAAGGTCATTGTATGTAGACAGAAGTAAACTCTTCGAAGCATAGGCGCAATCACGTCCTAAAAGTTGGGGGGACCAAATGAATCAAGTCCTAAAAGTTGGGGGGGACCATAATGATAAAGTCAATGGGACCACTCAAAAGTTGGGGGACGCGTCCCGTGGTTCCCATAGGGTGGTTGCGCCTATGCTTCGAAGTAAACTTTTCATGGCAGATTGTTAGCCATTAATTTACCCTAAGTTTCCATCCCTCTTCGGTTATTGAACGCAATGAAGAAAACGGTAACTAGGTAGAAACTGCAAGGACACATAGCGCTATTATATGCATACATAGGCCTACATCTAGTGTGTGATTTACTCAGCACTAACACATTTCCTCAATGCAGCTGCAGTTTATTGAGAGAAATAAGTTGACAGGAGACAATGTAGTCTTGCTGGAAATCGGTATAAAGGCCCTACTTTATCACTTTAAAAGGAGTCAATGTTTTAAGCTTCGTCCATGGCTTAATTTATTATTTATCGCTGAAATGTTCTTTTCTTCGTGTCAGTGCTTTCTCCACAAAGTTTCAGAGCATCAATAGACTGGAGGTGACGCGTCGGGGATGGTATTGCTGAAGCAGGCAGGCGTGTATGGCATCTTTTTGTCCACGGTCATTTTCGCACATCCGGTAAAGATGCCCGGCGCCACACGAAAGTCGTACAAATCGAAGCAAATAGTAGGGTAAAGATCGTCGCAAAACACGATTGGTTTCGAGACTAAAAAGAATGAAGACATTGGTTCATCAATATACTCTTGCGCTATAGAAGTTAATAGTTATGCAGCGAAATTAATCTAAATCACGTGAACTAAAGTATTGAAAATTGCTAAACAAATCCAAAACCGTTTTCTGAAGTCTCTATGCTAGAGGTTAGCGAGGTAAATTATTTGGGACTGATCTGACAACCTTAAATAATTGAAACTGTCAGATATCCGAAGACATAATAATATTAGTTGACATTGAGTGCTCGCGCCGAGTATCGCTTTTCTGCACACCCAATTCACAACAACGTTCGGGATATGATTCTTGCTTGTCTTTACAATGTTGGACACAGATGTAGCCTAGTGACAAGTAGGCCTATATTATGCAGCATCAAAGTCTTTGATTCACCAGTTTCTACATACTTTTAAGGAGAAATAATGTTCAGGCTCTGAAAGTTATTATTGAACACGAGAAACGAGAACAAAGAATCAGGTTATCAATTTTAAAAAACCTCACTTCTCAACTGTGCTTGAAGCTGTCCGAAAAAGAACTAATACACTGCACCTTACTCTACCTTGCAATCAGAATTCCTTGCATTCCCATATCAATATAACGTGAAAAAAAATTAATGCCTGTCTGTAGCAGCAGTCCTGGGCATGACGTTAAACTGCATCCATCCTCCGCCACACGGAACCAGCAACTTCCCTGTGCCGGTCCTAAGCCCGGACAAAAGGAGGAAGGTTTGCCAGTAAAAGTAAGAGACGATTGAAATCCGCAAAAACCACGACACAAGTGACATAGCGACCCAAATGCTTCAAGGTGTCATGATGTGGGGCAGACATGCACAGGCCGGTCAGGACAGACCAGTGAGGAGAGTCGGGGGAGAGCGTGGGACACATACGGGCATTGACCCAGGTTGTCCTTCATGCCTCTCTCGCAATATTCTTTTCAATCAGACAAGGTGGTCTAGCTGCTCCAAGATGTTAAAGGTATGGAGCAGACTTGCTGACCGGATCTGTTGAAGCTGGGCAGCATGACGCGAGACAGACTCAGACAGAGAGTGGCATTGGACTCTTACGGGCATTGAGCCCAATGATACTGATTGATTAGCAGCATAGGCTATATTGATTTCTACTTACACCTACAATATACTACGATACTACGATAGACCAGACCTATCAATTGTTTTTCGGGTCATCTGACCCATCGTGATGTGTCCTAACTGCTAAGCAAATGAATCTCTTTTCCTCGTCGGTCTCTCATATAAAGGCATTTAAATGTATTTCTCCCTTCCTCCAGTTTCTCGTGCTGAGAGCGCCTCTGAATAGTCATTCTGCAAGATGCGCCATATAAATCTATAGATACAGTAAGCTTACAATTCAATATAATACAATTCAATAACGTTCTTGATATCTAGCCTATTCGTTTTATTGAGATTCTCGCTGACACACCGCAGAAATGATTAAGAAAAATTATAACAATTCAATCAGCTGGGTCAGAAAGAGAGGCAATGGTCGCGTATCTGTAAAGTACTCGAGAAATGTAATTTATTTCGTCCTTAATCGGTAGTTCAAAACTGTGAGGACGAAGATTGTATGGTGGACTCTCGGTGGGGAAAATGTTAATCAGAACGTGTGGGTCGAGCTGGATCACTCTGCTATGTAGGCCTAGTCGATTTTCAATTGCGGCTACAGTCTACAGCAGACTGATAATTTATGTGAGGACGGCTTTTTAGAAGTCAGAATATTAATTAAGCTTACATCTGATCCTGCTAGATTAAAACCTAACTGTTCACAAAAATTTTCACTCATCAGTGGCTTTGGGTTTGCGGACGTTTCGTCAAGTGGACGATTAGTCACGGACGAATCTCTAGTGGAGATTGTGAACGGTTCGTCAGTGAACGATTCGTCCACCCATGGTGGGTTAAACTTTAACCCACTATGGGTGGATGAATCGTCCGCTTGACGTCCGTGTGAGGAATCGTCCATAGATGAATCGTCCATGGATGAATCGTCCATAGATGAATCGTCCATAGATGAATCGTCCGTTGACGAAACGTCCGCAAACGATGGTTTGGGAACGTTTTGCACTTGAAAATTTCGCACCTATCGTCTCGTCGAAAAATATTTTATTGTCCAGACCAAACTAGGCTGAATAATAATTGACTTATCAAGCTTATTCACTGGCCTTAACAATAAAAATAATTATATTCAATGGTCGTTAAAACAGATACAATTATCCGCCCACCGTTTATTTCCTTCTTGACGATTTGTCGGTTGTACGTTCTCACTTCGACAAGCGCTTTCTTAGTATCTGGGATATACGTTACGCTAAGACAATCTAAATCAAATCAATCATAGAATACTGTCATTTGATAAAAACAGGCAGAGAATCGGTCAGTAGGCTACAAGGTTGAGATGATTTGTTTCGTTAGAATGCAAACACGTTCAAATGTGAATGAATTGAGTTCAGTTTTTTGGTATTTGAATCTTTCGATTAATGGAATATGCGATTATTCTTTGTCGAATTCTTATCTTAACAGTTTAGGAATTTTCCAGAATGTGTGACTGCATTTTGCAGCGGATAGGGTGCTTGGATTTATAGGCACAGGCTCCTGAAACAGACAATGGTGGATGATGTGGCGCGCGGTGGTGTAGTGGAGGCGTCGTTGCCTTGGAGCCGGAAGGTTTGAGGTTCGAATCCACCTCAAGTTGCCGCGTAGGCACCTTGAGTAAGTCCTTCACTCGCAATTGCTTGGGCGCTTCGGCGTGAAACTCCGATGCAGTGTCCGCGCTGTAGTCGGGAGCGCCTCTGAGTAGGGAGCTGAAGAGGCGCTATAGAAATGGAGAAATCAGTTAAATACATAACTAAATTTTAAAAATGGGGGTATTAGTGGTGGACGTGATTGCGGGGTTCAAGGATAGAAATAAATGGCGGCGTCACGACGTGACTTGACCTGCGCTTGAAGAACGTGATGTAGCCTAGGCTGGTCGCGAGCAAGAGAAGGAGTAGGTCTATGGACGAAGAGCTGGTGGAATTATCGGGTGTCAAGATTGGGGAAATTTCATTTAAAAAACTTGTAACTGGCATTTGATCACAGTCATGAACGACGGAGAGACCAATGTAGTCAACCTCCATTGCTCACCCTGGCGGCGAAAGTGGAAACAGTTTTTATGTCAATGATGCTTTCGAATTCAGCAACGATCACTTAATATAGACGAATAGATTTTGTACAATGGTCCAATTAATATTCGCCGGGGCTAAACTTGTCTTGGAAGAATTTATGGATAAATAGTTTGCAAATTCACCACCCAAATCCTACGAATGAGTGAATTCGTAGATTCAATATTCGTGAATTGAGGTTTTATTGTTCATAAACATTCGTGATTATTACGATTTCTTAATATTCGTAAATATTCGTTAACAAATTAAAGTGAGCCATCGAAACTGCAATGTTACACGACAAAGCAGTTTAAGTTTCTGTATGCCTATAGCATCATGACATTCATTCGCATTCATGAGAGACCTTGAAGTTTTTAACAAGTAGTCTAGGCCTATGGGCTTATCTATTAAAGTCACCGATATAGGCTATGCGTCTCAATTTTGTACAATTCATTCAGTAAAACATTTATAAAAAATTATAAATAACACAATGAGAATTAAGAATAAGGAATTTCTTGAATGAACATGATATTTTACGAATTATATTCGTTGACAGTTTTATCTTTCGTTAATATTCGTGAATATCTGCAAATTTTAATATTTTATGATTCGATCTATGCGTGGATTAGAAGACTGTTGTGTTGGGTACTTGCAATTAACGTAAGTAGAAGTGGTGCGTGGTAACTGAAGTGGACGACAATAGTTGCATAAGAGACTAAAGCAGCTAAAGGCTCAGTCGTCGCATCGTCATCTTGTTTCGGCGTTACCACGATCGTCTTCTCATCGTCCTTGTGCAATATCTCCAGATGGCTTTCTACAACCATCAACTAATACGCTCCTTCATTCATTCGCTATGGAGATTTATATAGCGCCACTTTTAGGTTCTACTCAGGAGCGCTCCCGACCCAACCTCGACTGAGAAGTATTGTTTTAAAGCTATGATAAAACGTATCTGAGTAAATCCTAAGCATAAGGCGTATTATACAGTGGAAACCCGTTCCATACCATGGGGACCAGTTACAGAGAAAGCACGGTGCTGTCTAAGAGCAATATTTTGTGCTCGGGGAATGAGGAGTTAATTCTGAGTGGGAAAAACCAAGAGCACGACGCCACTGTTCTCTGTGCAACCAAAGTATATAGTCACAGAGCTGTTTACAGTAGCGAGTAGCTAATAAATACAGTAGCAGCACCTAAGAAGCGCATCAAAGCAGATACCCGGAATATAATTCGCTGTGAGGTAGGAAGCCAATGCATATAATCGATGACATGGTAAAATTCTAGGATTATACATGTAGGCTACACTGGTCATTCGTCGCTCTATGCCGAGACAAGAATATAGAGTCGCTTTAATGCCACTTAGACTGACTTTCATCTGGTCCTTTACAATATCAACGCAAGACCTAACCTGTTCGCTTACCAGGTGAAGAGTAAGAATGTTTTACTGAGTTACCGACACAGCATACTCAACAAGTCAGTAACTTGTTCGACTATAGTTTCACTCGATCGAAAACTCACTTTCTCATCCACTTACTCACTGCCATTCAACCTCACTCATCTAATCTCTCCCACTCTCGCTCTCATTCACTCGTTTCTAATTTCTAATTGAGTAATTAATATCTCGTTCCCATTCTCCCTCGCCTACTTATTTTTCTTATCTACTCCCTCCCTCCCACCTATCTCAATGAGTCGCTGTTTCTCCGTAGACTCACCTGACAAATCATATGTGTCCAACTTTAAGAAATCGTCATGATCAAGTGCAGCAGTCATTTCAAACAAGAAGACTGCCACCAAAACGCAAACAGACGCGTTTCCAAGAACCATCTTCATGACATGCAGTGTCTCCTACAAATTCAAATGCAACCACATTTATGAAAATTATGTCCCTATATACCGCATCAACAGCTAAAATAGGAGGCTCAACAACGACAGGAGTCGTGCCATCGACGTACGCACCTGCCAAATCGCAGAGAACTATAATTATGATGATTATTAAAATTATCATTATCGTCATCTTTATAAGCATGACCTTTTTTAATTGCCTTTTTATTGTCATAATTGTAGACCTAATTAGCCTATTACTATTATTCAGACGAAAGTTTAGTTTGAATAAGCCAGCCGGCCTTCAGTTCCGGGCAGCCCCAACAAAGTGCCCTGGTTGAAAACAATTTGAATAATAGAAATACTAATTAAAATTACAATAACAATAATGATGTTGAAGATAAAAAATAATGAAAATAACGATGGTTTTAATAATCGGCAGATATACTTTACTTAAAACCGGTATGTATTTCAAGGCGAATGCTGCTTTGCTGTATCTGTCGATCCTTCTTAGATCTGTTCGTCCTTCCGTCAAACGATCCACGGTCCACTTAGAATGGCAACTCCGTCGTATTCAGAGCTTTGTATGAGATTTTATTGGATTCGAGAGTGCTTCAATAATTACCACGTAATCTCCACGTTCTTGTTCTTGAATCCAACACACCTGCAGCTTGCAAATTATCTGTTAGGCCTATCGTGCTTATCAGGGCAAAATCATGGTTCAAATTCGGATTACGAAGGACTGCATATACCTGATGAATAAAAGACTACTCGGTACTATGAAATGACGTCAGATAAGGCAACGCTATCGGTTACTGAAGTCTTATTTTGTACTCGTCTGCGCTCAGGATAACATGTCTTCTGCGCAACAGAGTCGTTTTTCTTGCGATTACAGAAAGATCCGAGACCTGATATCGGTGCGCGTTGCAAGTTGAAAGACATGAGTCTCACGACAAGATCTGAATCATATAAATGATAAAATCATGAAAGAATGAATTGAATTGAGAAACGAAGTGCAAACATTTGGACCAGCGATCGAGAATACTTTAAGGAGACCATAGACCAAAGAGGCTGAGGTTTCATATGGGTATCTTCCACCAAATTCTTCTCAGAAATATGTGGGGCCCATTTATATCATAAGTCTGAAAGTTTGTCATTCTGTGTGTGTGTGTGTGTGTGTGTGTGTGTGGGTGGGTGTGTGTGTGTGTGTGTGTGTGTGTGTGTGTGTGTGTGTGTGTGTGTGTGTGTGTGTGTGTGTGTGTGTGTGTGTGTGTGTGTGTGTGTGTGTGTGTGTGTGTGTGTGTGTGTGTGTGTGTGTGTGTGTGTGTGTGTGTGTGTGTGTGTGTGTGTGTGTGTGTGTGTGTGTGTGTGTGTGTGTGTGTGTGTGTGTGTGTGTGTGTGTGTGTGTGTGTGTGTGTGTGTGTGTGTGTGTGTGTGTGTGCGTCCCAGAAAGGGATCTGAAACGGTTCTCTTTCAGTGCAGTGCAGAGCGAAATGAAATGAAATGGGAGAACGAAATGCATTCAGCCAAGAAGCAGACGTATGCGAAGAGGAGCCCTACAGATGAGTTTAATCCGCAGAGAGGTAAAAGTTCATTCCAAGCGGAAGGGCAGAAATTGCTATTATTGTGAAAGGGTGGGACGGGAATGGGTGGAACGAAAGTGAAGATAAATGGATGGTGGGAGAATGAAGGGAAGGAGCGGGCGGTGGGTGGAACTGGACGGGAATGGAATGGAATGGAGTGCGGGAAGAGTGAGGGAGTGGAAGAAATCAGTAGCAAGTTAAGAGAAGAGTAGGGCTGGGTTCGAAAAACCGAAATTACAACACCTGGTATTTTCAGAAGGATGGTTGACAGATTGGGCGATCTGGGGTTGGGGCGGATTGGGTGTTGGGCGGAGAGGGGTTGAGGACGGGATGGGGCGGGATGGGTAAGGGCGAGGATAGGGTTGAAGAGGGGCGGGGTGAGAAACGATATTTCCCGGTCAAAGTCGAATACCCCAGAGGGACTGGTGTCGGGTGGATTAGTTACAAGTTGCGGAAAGGAAGACTGCCCATTCAGTAATATTGTGTAGTTTCAGCAAGACGTAGTAGTTTAGTAGCTGTCACGGGAAACACTCGCTTCATACCTCGCAGCTGTGGCAGTAGTATGTGAAGTAAGAGTTATACTACCAGGCACTGATAAATGACGTAATAGTTCAAAGTTCAAGTCAAAGGTCAAGGTGATGACGTAATGACGTCAAGGTGATGACGTAAAAAGATCATGGTTATGTTGTGATGAGGTCATGGTTCTTACATAATCAGGTCATGGTTATAACATGATGAGGTCATTGTAAGTAGACCGAATTAAACTCTTCGAAGTAAACTCTTGATGACAGATTGTTAGTCATTAATTTACCCTAAGCTTCCATCACTTTTCGGTTATCGAACGCAACGAGGAAAACGGTAACTAGGTAGAAACTTCAAGGACACTTAGCGCTATTATATGCATACATAGGCCTACATGTAGTGTGTGATTTACGCAGTAATAACACGTTTCCTGAATGCAGCTGCAATTTATTGAGCAAAGTAAGTGGACAGGAGACAAGACTAGTAGTCTTGCTGAAAATCAGTACAAAGGCCCTACTGTATCACTTTAAAAGGTGTCAATGTTTTAAGCTTCGTCCATGGCTTAATTTATTATTTATCGCTGAAATGCTCTTTTCTTCGTGTCTGTGCTTTCTTCACAAGTTTCAGAGCATCAATAGACTGGAGGTGAAGCGTCCAATTCGGGGATGGTATTGTTGAAACAGGCAGGCGTGTATGGAATTTTTTGGTCTACGGTTATTTTCGCGCATCCGGTAAAGATTCCTGGCGCCACACGAAAGTCGTACAACTCGTAACAAATAGTCGGGTAATCCTCGTCGTCACATAACACGATTGGTTTCGAGACTAAAAAGAATGAAGACATTGCATGGTTCGTCAATATGTTCTCGCGCTATAGAAGTTCCTAATTAGGCAGCGAAATTAATCTAAATCACGTTAGCTACAGCATTGAAAATAGCTAAACAAAATAATATAAAACCGTTTTATGAAGTCTCTATGCTACAGGTCGGTGAGGTAAATTATTTGAGACTAATCTGACAACCTTAAAATAACTGAAACTGTGAGATGTCCGAAGACATAAGAATATTATTTAACATTTAGTGCAGCGCTTTTCATCACACCCAATTCACTATACCGTTCGAGATGTGATTCTTGCTGGTCTTTGCAATGTTAGACACACACAAGTAGCCTACTGACAAGTATATTATGTTGCATGAAAGTCTTTAGCTAACCAGTTTTTACATGCTTTTCAAGAGAAATAATGTTCATGCTCTGAAACTTAGGCTAATATTGAATACGAGAAACGAAAACAAGGAATTGGGTTTTCAATTTAAAAAACCTTACTTCTCAACTGTGCGTGAAGCTGTCCGAAAAAGAACTTATAACACTGCACCTTACTCTACCTAGCAATCCGAATTCCTTGCATTCCAAGATCAGTATAATGTGAAAAAATGCCTGTCTGTAGCAGCAGATATTGATTTCTACTTACACCTGACTCATTGCGATATTTTCTAAGTTCTACGCAAATGAATCTCTTTTCCTCGTTAGTCTTTCATTCAAAAAGGCATTTAAAGACAATTTTCTCCCTTCATCCAGTTTCCGAGAGCGCCTCTGAATAGTCATTCTGCGAGATTCGCTATATGAATCTATAGATAGGCCTACAGTAAGCCTACAATACACTACAATACAATACAACACAATAAAATACAATGCAATACCATAACGTTCTTCCATTGCGACTACTGTCTACAGCAGACTGATATGTGAGGACGGATTTTTAGAAGTCAGGATATTAATTAGCCCACATCTGACCCTACTAGATTAAAATCTAACTGCTCAAACAACTTTTCACTCATCATTGGCCTTGGGTTTGCGGCCGTTTCGTCCGCATGACGAATCGTCTAGTGGACGATTCGTCAAGCGAACGATTCATCTATGGACGATTCGTCAAGCGGACGATTCATCTATGGACGATTCGTCAAGTGGACGATTCATCTATGGACGATTCGTCAAGTGGACGATTCATCTATGGACGATTCGTCAAGTGGACTCGTGGTGGAATACAATACGAACTTATCGATTCGGCGCGGTTTAATGTTTCAAACTCAAAAAGCAGAAGTGCGAACTGTACAAAAGCGCACCTCTTTGATTTATATATAGGCTATGCACAGACTTATTTAATTTTCGTTTGTTCGTCAACCCGGTTGACAGATCGCAGTCGGATAGAGCATAAAGCTGATCTCCCTGGCAGAGTGTTATCCTACACGCCAATGTCACCCATTCGCTTTTGATTTTCATAGGCCTACATACAATCTTTTGGTATTAATACTTAACATTTGTTGCACCAGAATCTTTAAGGAACACTTATTTTTTATCAATGCGACTTCCATGCAACAAGAATTCTATTCGTCATTTCGTATTGTAATCCACCACGGGTGGACGAATCGTCCGTTGACGAAACGTCCATAGACGAATCGCCCATAGACGAATCGCCCATTGACGAAACGTCCGCAAACGGTGGCTTTGGATTGTTTTGTACTTGGAAATTGCGCACCTATCGTCTCGTTGGAAAATATTTTATTGTTGAGACTTATCAAGCTTATTAGCAATAAGATTATAGTCAATGCTCGTTAAGAGATCCAATTATCCACCCACCGTTTAATTCCTTCTTGAATATTTGTCCGCCATACGATCTCACTTCGACAAGCGCTTTCTTAGTCGCTGGCATATATGTTACGCTAAGACAATCTAAATCAAACCAATCATAAAATATTATCATTCGATAAAAAAGCAGAGAATCCCAGGTTGAGAGAATTTGCTCCGTTAGAATGCAAACACGTTCAAATGAATTAAATGGGAATCTTTCGATTAAAGGAATATGCAATCATTCTTTATCAAAATCGTAATCTTATAAGTTTAGAAATTATCCAGAAGGTGGGACTGGATTTTTCAGCGGATAACCTGTTTGGATTTATAGGCACAGGATCCTGAAAAAGACAATGGTAGGCGATGGAGGTATTAGTGGTGGACGGGATTGCGGAATTTAGGGAAAGAAACAAATGGCGGCGTGGCTTGACATGCGTTTGAAGAACGTGAGGCAGGTGGTAATATAGATATTCGTTTAATTCGTGAAAAAACGTCCAGGGTGACACACCGCAGCCTGGTTACATGGTGACATCAAGAGAGATAAACATCATAAAATGAAATTAAAACGTCTTACTATAAAGATCATTGTTAATGAGATTGAATGATTTAATGGTTGTAAGCGTTCTTGTAGAGGACTCTGGAAATAAAGTTTATGTTGTCCTTGTGCGGGAGCTGGAAATTATGACGTCGGGGTCGAAGGTTGTAAACCGTACTGGTCATTTGGGGAAATTGGTCGTGAAGGACATGGCAACTGTTCCATATGACGGCGCGGAGCAAGCGCTCGTCAGATTCCTCAACCATATCAGCAGCAGAGGGCGAGGCATCAGGTAGAAACCCCATCCGCTGGATTCGATAATGACCGGTTGCGAGCAAGATAAGGAGTACGGACGAAGAGCTGGTGGTAGTATCGGGTGTCAAGATGGTGCAAATTTCATTTAAGAAACTAGTAACGGGCATTTGATCACAAACAAAAGCGTTGAAGAGATCAGTGTAGTCTACCTCCGTTGCTCACCCTAGCGCCGAAAGTGGAAACAGTTTTTTTTGTCAATGATGTTTTCGAATTCAGCAACGATCACTTGATATAGACGAATAGATTTTGTACAATTGTCCAATTAATATTCCCCGGGACTAAACTTGTCTTGGAAGTATTTCTGGATAAATAGTTTGCAAATTCGCCGCCCAAATCCTACGAATGAGTGAATTCGTAGATTCAATATTCGTGAATTGAGGTTTTATTATTCGTAAACATTCGTGATTATTACGATTTTTTAATATTCGTAAATATTCGTTAACAAATTAAAGTTAGCCATCGAAACTGCAATGTTACACGGCAATGCAGTTTTAAGTTTCTGTAGACGGTTCTAGGGCAATTACCCCTGGACAATTATCCCCCCGGACAATTACCCCCCCCCTCCGACAATTACCCCTGGACAATTACCACCAGGACAATTACCCCCCGGACAACTACCCCCCCATGCCAATTACCCCCCCCCCCGGACAATTAACCCCGGTACTAATTACCCCCCGGACAACTACCCCCCCATGGCACAGTGTGAGCTTGTTCCCCCACGCGTATCTTCGTATAGGGAACGAACATTCTCATGGTCATGGTCTTCGTATTTATCAGACCTTCAGCGCTGCCAAAGCCTATCCTAAAGTAACTTTACTGTGTAGACATCTTTCTTCATTGTCTCACTCTACAATACGTACTGTACACACTTATGCACACTCCTTGCTATACTACCGTTATTTCTCAGCTATTTGCGTACATACCTCCTTCTAGCACTCCATGCCTCTCTGTTCCTCTCTCTATCTTTCTCTGTGTATCTGTTTACCTCGCTCTTACCTGTACGCTCTTGCATAAAATTTAGCTGACCATTCAATGCAATACACACAGTCCAGTGGCGTAGCAATAGGTTGTGCAGCTTGTGCAGTGCACAAGGGCCCACGGTGTTTAGGGGCCCTCCGGCGGCCAGAGTAAATATTTTATTTTAAGAATAATTCAGAATGTATTTATATCTACATGTACGGCGGTGGCGTTGCAATGGATTGTCCAGACTGCTCTAGGGGCCCCTGGTGGTCAGAGTCAAGTTTTTACATTCAGAATATTCAGAATGTAATCAAGTCTACATGTACTGTAGTTGTCAGCAAGGCCGTAGCTAGGGGGTATTTTGGGTGTTTGAACACCCCCCAAATAAAAAATGTAAAAATAATAGATCTATATTGCAATACTAGCACATTATTGTAAGAATTACAGTGTGCAGCATGTACTGGCTGCCCAGAAACCGCAGAAGATCGCAATATTAGAAGGAAAAAGCATGAAATTAGATCATTTTACCCCGCGGTGAACAGTTTTCAGGCGCAAAAATCCTACGAAAGTATGTAATGACTTAAAAAAGGTCGCAGAAAATTTGTCCCCAAAAATTCTGGTAAACACCTCCCAAAATCAAATCCTGACTACGGCCTTGATTACCAGTGCCGATCAGTGCTGAGGTGGTGGTGGATATTGACGAGCTTCGGATGGTAGTATACCAGCTGCATTACCAAAGGATTCAGGAACGAAGGCATCTTAATTATTTTTGCGCAAGGGATTTCGCCCAAGTGAACATTTTTACATCTCGGAATTCTTGGTTTCTTCTTTTGAGACTTATCGTAGCAACATTCTACAAATTTATTATAATGCTTCTTTTTTTAGTCAACTAACCCAACTGTTTGACAGAATTTAAGCGTGGATGATGATGATAATTCATAGCCTACTTCAACAGATGAAGACATTTTTTCATAAATTTGTCAAGTACGCGAATTGAATTTTCTCTGGTAGCCTGAAGAAATAGAAAATGGTTGTAAAGACTAACGGACAAAATAATTAAAATTGTAACGAGTTAATTTTTAATTTAATTTCGGGTTCGAAATAATGCAAATAAAGTCTATCGCAAAAGAGCCAGGCGTTTTTGCACAGCCTATTTGTTTAAAATCGAGAGGGTTCAAGCAATGAAGGGGCCCTCCACCGAAGCCCTGCACAAGGGCCCCCAAAAACCTTGCTACGCCACTGACACAGTCTGCTTAATTTATTCATATCTACTCATGATAGAATTTTATAAATCTGAGAGAGGGAAAGATAAACTTAGTTTCGAAGGTTTTATTTATGTGAAACAGAAGAATTTAGCAAAATAATGGTGTCGTTTCGTCTGAGTGCGAAAATAGATGAACATGACATAGACGTCTTTATTGGCGCGGGGGTAATTGTCCGTGTGGTAATTGGTACGGGGTAATTGTCCGGGGGTATTTGGCACGGGGGGTAGTTGTCCAGGGGATAATTGGCACGGGGTGGTTGTCCGGGGGGTAACATTTTTTAAAATATAAAAAACAAAATGAGAATTAAGAATAAGGAATTTCTTCAATGAACATGGTATTCTAACGAATATAATACTTGTTAGAAGTTTTAGTTTTCGTTAATATTCGTGATTATCTGCAAATTTTAATATTTTATGATTCGATCTATGCGTGAATTAGGCGACTGTTGCGTTGGGTACTTACAACCAACGTAAGTATTGGTGCGTGGTAACTGAATTGTAGGACAGCATTCACACATGAGACCATAGCAGTTAAAGGTGGATGGCGTCTTAGTCGTCACATCGTCCACTTGTTTCGGCGTTACCACGATCGTCTTCTCATCGTCCACTTGTTTCGGCGTTACCACGATCGTCTTCTCATCGTCCACTTGTTTCGGCGTTACCACGATCGTCTTCTCATCGTCCACTTGTTTCGGCGTTACCACGATCGTCTTCTCATCGTCCACTTGTTCCGGCGTTACCAGGATCGTCTTCTCTTTGTCTTTGTGCAATATTACCAGATGGCTTTCTACAACCATCAACCGATAAACTCGTTAAATTTTTTTTAAATGTTTTCTTTTTTTTCCTCAACCAAAAACAACAAACAAACATGATACAATTATGGCATTGAATAATACATTCACATAATTTGATGAAGAAGGGGAGACCCAGAAGGGATGGAAAATCGCGCTAATAATAATTATGGTCACCCATAATTCATGTAAAATATAAAAGAAAAACTACAGAACAATCAATTGTAGGAATAAAAAATATGATGAGGGAGAGAGAAACAAATTTATTAAGCAATCGGCATTTCTGTATTAACGAGAAAACCAACTCTTAAGTCTTAACTAATGACTTAACCAAAGACTTAACTAGGGGCTTGGCGAAACCACTAAACAGAAACCATAACCATTACATATCAGGAAGTGTTTTAAGTAGATAAATGCGAAGTTTATGCTTAAATAATCCTGTGTTAGGTAGGGAATGAAGATGTGTAGGGAGAGAGTTCCAACATTGGGAGCCAGTATATTGTATAGAGAATCGACGAGTGTTAGTATGTGCGTAGGGAAGGTCATAAACAGTTACTTTTCTAGTTGAATAAGAGAGGCGATCAGAGGCAAGGTTAAAGAAATCATTCAATACAAGTGGCAATAGGCCATGGTTATAGCGGTACATAAACTCATTCATTCGTTATGGACCATTTATATAGCGCCACTTTAAGGTTCTACTCAAGAGCGCTCCCGACCCAACCTCGACTGAGAATTATTGCTTTAACGCTACGATAAAAATGCATACATGCACATAGGGCCCCTAACTAGCGGGATCTTCCCTTCTGGGGCTCCTATTGTTTACCTCTAATACTAATCCTATAACTTGTAATTATAAAAGTTATCTACTTTTTTTCTTCACTACATATGCATGACAAAATGTGTAACTGTTGTATTTTTCTTTTGTGGGAACAATAAACTTGACTTGACTTGACTTGATACGAGCAAATTCTAAGTATTATGTGTATTATACAGTAGAGGCCTGATCCATACCACGGGGCTAATAGCAGAGAAGGCACGGTGCTGTCTAAGAGCAGTTTGAGCTCGGGGAATGAGAAGTTCACCCTGAGTGGAAAAACCTAGAGCACGACGCTTCTGTACAACCAAAGTAGAGTCACAAAGCTCTTGCAAATATACAGGAGCAGCGCCTAAGAAGCATACCAAAGCAGAGACCCGGAATAACTATAATTCGCTGTGGGATAGAAAGCCAATGCATAATGCATAATCGATGACATGGTCAAATTTTAGGATTATGCATGTACACTGGCCATTCGTTGCTCTATGCCGAGACAAGAAAATGTAGTCGCTTCAATGCCATTTAGACTGACTTTCATGCTGTTCGTTATAACATCAACGCAAGTTTTAACCTGTTCGCTTACATGGGCGCCCGCAGAAATTTTTGCAGGGGGGGCAAAATTTTTACGATAGTCACGATTAAATTTTTTAGTAGCAAGAGCTTGAAAATGCAATGCTGCATGAAAATTAGGAATACGGGTATTTTTCAAAGAGTCATGCAAATTTCTCAGTTTCATTTTGTGTATAATTTTTAATATGAATAGTTTCCTTAGAAATTTGTTAAAAATCAAAAAGCAGATCTATGTTAAAAAGTAGTTTCCTAGGTGCGCTATATAATTCCATAGAATGAACGAATGACTAAATGAACGAAAAAGGTGTCCGTTTCCAAGGGGCAATTGCTCATCTAGCTGCTTCTAAAACGCCACTCGAAAGCCAATCGCAGGGCACCAGCAGTTTCACATGTTCTTCATCGAGGCAGAAGCCTATTCCCAAGAGTAGTCAGAAAGAGGTCCGAGTCTGGTAGCCAGAGGGCCAGAGTAGCTGTTGATGCTGGTGTCATTTAGGAAGGGTGTAGGATCTGAGGATCAGATGAGTGTGGGTATCAATTCATTTTAACAGATCTCTTTGTCAGTTTTGGGTGTAAATCCTGAGGCGTGATAACCAGAGTCAAGTGTTTATCTACAGTTTGACCTCCCTGGATTCTGTACTGGCAGCTTGCTAAATGGGCAAAATGGAGCCTGGTTTATAGCAGGCTTGGTTCATATAATTACAAATACAATGCTGGTGAAAAAGCAGATCTCCCTAATGAAATTTCAGTATACTTCCAGAAAATTTCAAATTTTTGGGTTAGTATTTAATTTTTTGCAGTTGTGATTAATTGCATTAGCCTACAGCTGGATTCCACTTAAGTAGGCCATAATCGATAGCCTGCTGTTTGCATGGGTGCCCGCAGGAAGGTTGAAAGCCAATGGTCATTGTAAGAGTTTTTAGAAAGAGCTTGAACATGCAAGGCAGAAAGTTATAAGAGCATGTTTATTTCTATAGAGATCTCTGAATGTAGATTTCTGACTTT
>OX457052.1:38568956-38583956 GCA_949752735.1 Lumbricus terrestris
AAAGTCGTACAACTCGAAACAAATAGTCGGGTAAAGCTCGTCACATAACACGATTGGTTTCGAGACTAAAAAGAATGAAGACATTGCATGGCTCATCAATATGCTCTGGCGCTGTAGTTGTTCCTAGTTAGGCAGCGAAATTAATCTAAATCACGTGAGCTAAAGTATTGAAAATTGCTAAGCAAATCCAAAACCATTTTCTGTAGCTTATGCTACAGGTTAGTGAGGTAAATTATTTGGGACTGATCTGACAACCTTAAAATAACTGATACTGTGAGATATCCAGAGACATAAGAATATTATTTAACATTGAGTGCTCGCGTCGAGTATTGCTTTTCATCAAACCCAATTCACAACAACGTTCGGGAAATGATTCTTGCTTGTCTTTACAATGTTGGACTCAGATATAGTCTAGTTACAAGTATAGCCTATTATGCAGCTTCAAAGTCTTTGGCTAACCAGTTTTTACATAGCCTACTTTAAAGGAGAAATAATGTTCAGGCTCTGAAAGTTAATATTGAACACGAGAAACGAGAATAAAGAATCAGGTTATCAATTTTAAAACACCTCACTTCTCAACTGTCCTTCAAGCTGTCCGAAAACGAACTAATACACTGCACCTTACTTTACCTTTCAAACTGAATTTCTTGCATACTCAGATCAGTATAACGTGAACAAAATACCTGTCTGTAGCAGCATAGGCTATATTGATTTCTACTTACATTACAATATACTACCATACTGCGATAGACTAAACCTATCAATATTATTGTCTGTCTGGTCACTTGACTCACTGTGATGTTTCCTAATTGCTACGCAAAATAATTATTATCTTTTCCTCGTTTAAAAGGCATTTAAACGCATTTCTCCTTTCCTCCAGTTTCTCGTGCTGAGAGCGCCTCTGAATAGTCATTCCTCGAGATGCGCTATATAAATCTACAGATACAGTAAGCTTACAATACAATACAATACAATACAATACAATACAATACAATACAATAACGTTCCTCCATTGCGAATACCGTCTACAGCAGACTGATATGTGAGGACGGCTATTTAGAAGGCAGAATATTAATTGCATCTGATTCTACTAGATTAAAATCTAACTGCTCAAAAAACTTTTCACTCATCAGTGACTTTGGGTTTGCGGACGTTTCGTCAACGGACTATTCGTCAAGTAGACGATTCGTCAAGCGGACAATTATGGACGATTCGTCAAGTGGACCCGTGGTGGATTACAATACGAACTTATCGATTCGGCGCGGCTTAAGCCTAATGTTTCGAACTCAAGGGGCAAAAAGCAGAAGTGCGAACTGTACGAAAGCGCACCTCTTTGATCTATATATAGGCTATGCATAGACCTACATAGGTTAATTTTAGTTTATTCGTCATTCCGGAGGACAGATCGAAGCAGGTTACGGTATGTAGCCGATCTCCCTGGAAGTTTGTTATCCAATACGCCAATGGCCCCATTCGTTAAGTACTTTTATACTTTTATACAACTTTTATAATATTTAACATCTAGGTTATCACACCAGAATCTTTGAGGAACATTTATTTTCATCAATGCGACTTCCATGTAACAAGAATTCTATTCGTCATTTCGTATTGTAGGTCTAATCCACCACGGGTGGACGAATCGTCCGCTTGACGAATCGTCCGCTTGACGAATCGTCCGCTTGACGAATCGTCCGTTGACGAAACGTCCGCAAACGGTGTCTTTGGAATGTTTTACACTTGGAAATTGCGAGTCTATCGTCTCGTGGAAAAATATTTTATTGTTCTGACCAAACTAGGCTGAATGTTGACTTACGCAGCTGATTCAATTCTCTGATGCAATGCTTGTTAGGAGATCCACCCACCGTTTAATTCCTTCCTGACGATTTGTCGGTTGTACGTTCTCACTTCGACGAGCGATTTCTTAGTCTCTGGGATATAGGTTACGCTAAGACAATCTAAATCAAATCAATCATCGAATATAGGCTGATAAGGTGCTTTTCAAAGCTGTTCTGGGAAACGAACTTCATGTCCTCCGTAACCTATTTCCACTACAACGTGATCCATTATATAACTTTAGGGAAAGGGCTCACAATTTCATCCTCCCCAATAAAGACTCATTAAACTTTATTCCAAGAATGTTATTCAAAAACATGTACTAACTATTTTGACCATAAGCTTTAAGCAGCCATACTGTTAATGTAAACCTACAGCGTTCTGTCTGTTGTTTATTGAATAAAACGAATATACATATACATATATATTATCTATATCTATAAGAAAGGAATTGGCTATGTTTGTATGTTTGTATATTTGTCCAGAATGCACGCTCACAGTTTTTGAGCTTTTCACTCCAAACCTTCACTACAGTGTAGGTCTCGGCATGATACATCAAGTCGCGGGGTTGGCGATTCTCTACCACCATGGGGGCCAGGGTGGGGGGCGAAACCCCCAATTATTTTTTCAAAAAATCTCACCTATTGATTTGAATTTTTTTCCTAGATAGAGGTCCATCAGAACCACCCGGATCAGTGGTTGGCAAATCTCTACCACCATGGGGGCCAGGGTGCGGGGGTCGGAAACACTGATTTTCGCTATAAATTTTCATTCGCTTTCCACGTATAAAAGCAGTGATTTTAATCGTTTTAGAGGTGTCTAAAGTGGGGTGGAGGTGGAGGGGTGGGATGGAGGTGAGGAATGGAAGTGGTGGGGTGTGGTGGCGTAGGGGTCGAGGGGTGGGGCTGGGGATGGGGTGGGGGGTTGGGGTGGGGTGGAGTGGAGTGGGAGAGTGGGATTGGGGTGGAGGGGTGGGGTGAGGTGGAGGGGGATGGAGTGGGAAGAACGTGAGTCAGGTGCCAATGACTGGTCGCGAGCAAGAGAAGGAGTATCATGGACGAAGTGCTGGTGGTAGTATCGGGTGTCAAGATGGTGGAAATTTTATTTTAAAAACTATTAACGGGCATTTGATTACAAACATGAGCGTTGGAGAGATCAGTGTAGTCTACCTCCATAGCTCACCCTAGCGACCAAAGTGGAAACAGTTTTGATGTCAAGGAATTTTTAGAATTCACCAACGATCAATTAATATAGACGAAGAGATTTTGTACAATGCTCAAATTAATAATCGCCGGGACTAAACTTGTCTTGGAAGTATTTATGGATAAACAGTTTACAAATTCGCCACCCAAATCCTACGAATGAGTGAATTCATAGATTCAATATTCGTGAATTGAGGTTTTAATATTCGTAAATATTCATGATTATTATGATTTTTTAATATTCGCAAATATTCGTTAGCAAATTAAAGCGAGCCATCGAAACCCAAATGTTACCCGACAATGCAGTTTAAGTTTCTGTAGACCTATATTTTCATGACACTCATTCGCATTCATGAAAGACCTTGAAGTTTTTAACAAGTAGGCAAGTAATCTATTAAAGTTGCCCATAATTATAATTTTATGCGTCTCAATTTTGTACAATTCATTCAGTAAAACACTAAACAATTATAAATAACACAATGAGAATTAAGAACAAGGATTTCTTCAATGAACATGGCATTTTACGGAGATATTTGTTGGCAGTTTTAGTTTTCGTTAATATTCGTGAATATCTGCAAATTTTAATATTTGTATTATTCGATCTAAGCGTGGATTAGAAGACTGTTGTGTTGGGTACTTACAACTAACGTAAGTAGAAGTGGTGCGTGGTAACTGAAGTGGACGACAATATTCACACATGAGACCAGAGCAGCTAAAGGAGGATGGTGCCTCAGTCGTCGCATCGTCATCTTGTTTCGGCGTTACCAGGATCCTCTTCCCATCGTCCTTGTGCAATATCTCCAGATGGCTTTCTACAAACATCAACCAATACACTCCTTCATTCATTCGCTATGAACCATTTATATAGCGCCACTTCAAGGTGCCTACTCAGGAACGCTCCCGACCCAACCTCGACTGAGAAGTATTGTTTTAAAGCTACGATAAAACGTATCTGAGCAAATCCTAAGCATAAGGTGTATTATACAGTGGAAACCCGATCCATACCATGGGGCTAATAGCAGAGAAAGCACGGTGCTGTCTAAGAGCAGTTTGTGCTCGCGTAATGAGGAGTTGAAAACCTGGAACACGACGCCACTGTTCATTGTGCAATCAAAGTAGAGTCACAGAGTTGTTGCAACTATACAAGAGCAGCACCCAAGAGGCACACCAAAGCAGAGACCCGGAATAAAATTCGCTGTGGGATAGAAAGCCAATGCATAATGCATAATTTTTATAATTGATGACAATGGTCAAATTTTAGTATATACATGGACACTGGCCAGTGACCATTCGTCGTTCTAAACCGAGACAAGAAAATGAAGTCGCTATAATACCACATTATATAGATTGACCTTCATCCTGCCCTTTATAATATCAACGCAAGTCCTAACCTGTTCGCTTCCCAGGTGACAGGTAATAATGTTTTACTGAGCTACCGACACAGCGTAGGCTGTATAACAGTGTTGTGCATACTCAACAAATCAGTAACTTGTTTTATTATAGTTTCACTCGATCGAAAACACACCCTTCTCATCCACTTACTCACTGCCATTCAAACTCACTCATCTAATCCCGCTCTCACTAACTCACTCGTTTCTAATTCAGTAATTATTTTCTCCGTCTCATTCTCCATCGCCCACCAATTTTTCTCATTTACTCCCTCCCTCCCACCTATCTCAAATGATCGCTGTTTCTCCGTAGACTCACCTGACAACTGGATTGTGTCCAACTTCACAACAACGTCATGATCAAGTGCATCAGACATTTGAAACAAGTAGACTGCCACCAAAACGCAAACATACGCTTTTCCAAGAACCATCTTCATGACATGCAGTGTCTCCTACAAGTTCAACGCAACCACGTTCATGAAAATTATATCCCTCACGCATCAACAGCTAAAAGAGGACAAAGCTGATTTTTTATAAGAGGAGGCTCAACAACGACAGGTGTCGTGTCCTCGGACAACGCACCTGCCAAATCACAGAGAACAACATGGTGATTATTAAAATTATCATCATCATCATCATCTGTACAAGCATGATTTTTAATTGTAATAATATTATTGTAGACCTAATCATTACTATTATTCAGACGAAATGTTTAGTTTGAATAGGCCAGCCGATGACACGAAATAGAGTATCCTTCTGAAAGCTATCCGGGGGATGAATCAATCTATCCCCCCGGATGGAATTAGCCGGTCCAGACTATCCGGGGGATAAACTATTCTATCCCCGGTTTTTAAAAATGCGTATAATAATTCTTTTATGCTGTAATCAAAATCTAAAGTGACTCTAATTGCTCTATGTGTCCTAGGCAACGTTCAGAGAAAGGTAATTCGAATTTATTTAGTGACTCTGAATGCTCTTAAGCGTTTTAGATGTTCTAAGTGCTCTAAAACAAAGAAAAAAATATCCAGTAGGAATAAACATACCTGTTAATGCCATTGTTGAAAACAAAGCAGATGAAAATTAATTTTGCAAAAATAAATACACGCGGAAGTGGCTTTTTCAACTTTTCTTCATTTGGGAGGATACGATTAATACGGGGGATAGCCTACTCTATTTCGTGACACCGGACTTCAGTCCTGGGCAATCCCATCAAAGTTACCTGCTTGGCAACAATTTTAATAATATAAAATGCTAATAAAATCACAATAATAATAATAATGATGATGATGATGATAAAAAATGATGAAAATAACGATGATTAGGCCTATAATAAACGGCAAATGTTTTACTTCCAACCGGTGTGTGTTTCAAGGCGAATGCTGCTTTGCTGTATCTGTCGGTTCTTCTTAGATCTGCTCGTCCTTCCGTCAAACGATTCACGGTCCACCTGGAATGGCAACTCCGTCGTATTCAGAGCTGTGCATGAGAATTTATTGGACTCGAGATTGGTTGAATTACCACGTAATCTCCACGTTCTTGTTCTTGAGTCCAACACACCTTCAGCTCGCAAGCTATCTATTAGGCCTATCGTGCTTATCAGGGCAAAATCGTGTTTCGAAATCAGAGTAAGAAAAACTGCATAATAATTAATTTTATATACCTACCTTAATGGATTAATAAAAGCCTACTCGGTAATATGAAACGACGTTAGACAAAGCAACGTCATCGGTTATTGAACTGTCTTATTTTGCACTCGTCTGCACTCTCGAAATAGCATGTGTTCTGTGCAACCTGATATCGGTGCGCGCTGAAAGTTGAAAGAAATGAGTCTTGCGACAAGATTTGAATCGTATCAATGATGAAATCATGAAAGAATGAATTGAACTGAGAAACGAAGTGCAAACCTTTGGACCAGCGACCGAGAATACTTTAAGGGAGATCATAGCCCAGCGAGGCTGAGGTTTCATACGGGTATCTTCCACCAAATTCTTCTCAGAATATTTGGGCCCATCTATATCATAAGTCTGAAAGTTTGTCATTCTGTGTGTCTGTGTTTGTGTGTGTGTGTGTTTGTGTGTTTGTGTGTTTGTGTGTGTGTGTGTGTATGCGTCCCATGGCAAGGAGGGATCTGAAACGGTTCTCTTTCAGTGCAGTGCAGAGCGAAATGAAAATTTAGAACGAAATGCATTCAGCCAAGAAGTAGACGTATACGAAGAGGAGCCCTGCATATGGGTTTAATCCGCAGAGAGGGAAAGTTCATTCCAAGCATAAGAGCACACCTTGTTATTATTGTGAGAGGTTGGGACGAAAAGGGGCGGAACGAAAGTAGAGAGAATTGGATAAATGGATGGGTGGGGAGAATGGAGGGGAAGGATCGGGTGGTGGGTGGAACTGAACGGGAATGGAATGGAGTGGGGGAAGAGCGAGGGAGTGGAAGGAAGCAGTAGCAAGGAACGGGAAGGGGGGAATGGGGCTGGGTGGGTCGAAAAACCTAAATTATAACATCTGGTATTTTCAGAAGGATGGGTGAAAGGTGGGGCGATCTGGGGTTGGGGCGGGCCCCTGGTGTTGGGGCGGGTTGGGTGTTGGGCGGAGAGGGGTTGAGGACGGGATGGGGCGGGATGGGTAAGGGCGAGGATAGGGTTAAAGAGGGGCGGGGTGAGAAACGATATTTCCCGGGCAACGTCGAATACCCCAGAGGGGCGGGTGTTGAGTGGATTAGTTACAAGTTGCGGAAAGATTAGTAACTGTCCCGGGAAACACTCGCTTCATACCCCGCAGCTGTGACAGTAGTATGTGAAGTAAGAGTTGTACTACCAGTCACGGGATCGATAACGTGATAGGTCAAAGTTCAAGTTCAAAGGTCAAGGTGATGACGCAATGACGTCAAGGTGATGACGCAAAGAGGTCATAGTTTTGTTTAATGAGGTCATGATTCTTATATAATCAGGTTATGGTTATAACATAATAAGGTCATTGTAAGTAGACCGAAGTAAACTCTTCGAATTAAACTTTTCATGCCAGATTGTTAGCCTTTAATTTACCATAAGCTTCCATCCATCTTCGGTTATCGAACGCAAGGAGGAAAACGGTAACTAGGTAGAGACTCCAAGGACACTTAGCGCTATTATATGCATACATAGGCCGACATGTAGTGTGTGATTTACGCAGTAATAACACGTTTCCTGAATGCAGTTGCTGTTTATTGAGCGAAATAATTGGACAGGAGACATATAGTCTTGCTGAAAATCAGTATCAAGACCATACTGTAACACGTGAAAAGGTGTCAATGTTTTAAGCTTCGTCCATGGCTTAATTTATTATTTATCGCTGAAATGTTCCTTTCTTCAAAGTTTCAGAGCATCAATAGACTGGAGGTGACGCGTCCAATTCGGGGATGGTATTACTGAAGCAGGCAGGCGTGTATGGCATTTTTTTGTCCACGGTCATTTTCGCACATCCGGTAAAGATGCCCGATGCCACACGAAAGTCGTACAAATCGAAACAAATAGTCGGGTAAAGATCGTCGCAAAACACGATTGGTTTCGAGACTAAAAAGAATGAAGACATTACATGGTTCATCAATATGCTCTGGCGCTATAGAAGTTCCAAGTTAGGCAGCGAAATTAATCTAAAATCACGTGAACCAAAGTATTGAAAATTGTTAAACAAATCCAAAACCGTTTACTGAAGTCTCTATGCTGCAGGTTAGTGAGGTAAATTATTTGGGACTGATCTGACAACCCTAAAATAACTGAAACTGTGAGATATCCAGAGACATAATAAGATTGAGTGCTTGCGTCGAGTATTGCTTTTCATCAAACCCAATTCACAACAACGTTCGGGAAATGAGTCTTGCTTGTCTTTACAATGTTAGACACAGATGTAGCCTAGTTCCAAGTAGCCTATATTATGCAGCTTCAAAGTCTTTGGTTAACCAGTTTTTACATACTTTTAAGGAGAAATAATGTTCAGGCTCTGAAAGTTAATATTGAACATGAGAAACGAGAACAAAGAATCAGGTTATCAATTTATAAAAAAAATTACTTCTCAACTGTGCTTGAAGCTATCCGAAAAAGAACTAATAACACTGCACCTTATTCTACCTTGCAATCCGAATTCCTTGCATTCCCATATCAATATAACGTGAACAAAAATTAATGCCTGTCTGTAGCAGCAGTCCGGGGCACGACGTTAAACTGCATCCATCCTCCGCCACAGGGAACCAGCAACTTCCCTGTGTCGGTCCTAAGCTCGGACAAAAGGAGGAAGGTTTGCCAGCTGGGTGGCGATACACTGGCAGTAAAAGACCAAGACGATTAAAATCCGCAAAAACCACGACACAAGTGACATAGCGACCCAAATACTTCAAGGTGTCATGATGTGGGGCAGACATGAACAGGCCGGTCAGGACAGACCAGTGGGGAGAATCGGGGGAGAGCGTGGGACACATACGGGCATTGACCCAGGTTGTCCTTCATGCCTCTCTCGCAATATTCTTTTCAATCAGACAAGGTGGTCTAGCTGCTCCAAGATGTTAAAGGTATGGAGCAGACTTGCTGACCGGATCTGTTGAAGCTGGGCAGCATGACGCGAGACAGACTCAGACAGAGAGTGGCATTGGACTCTTACGGGCATTGAGCCCAATGATACTGATTGATTAGCAGCATAGGCTATATTGATTTCTACTTACACCTACAATATACTACGATACTACGATAGACCAGACCTATCAATTGTTTTTCGGGTCATCTGACCCATCGTGATGTGTCCTAACTGCTAAGCAAATGAATCTCTTTTCCTCGTCGGTCTCTCATATAAAGGCATTTAAATGTATTTCTCCCTTCCTCCAGTTTCTCGTGCTGAGAGCGCCTCTGAATAGTCATTCTGCGAGATGCGCCATATAAATCTATAGATACAGTAAGCTTACAATTCAATATAATACAATTCAATAACGTTCTTGATATCTAGCCTATTCGTTTTATTGAGATTCTCGCAGACACACCGCAGAAATGATTAAGAAAAATTATAACAATTCAATCAGCTGGGCCAGAAAGAGAGGCAATGGTCGCGTATCTGTAAAATACTCGAAAAATGTAATTTTTTTCGTCCTTAATCGGTAGTTCAAAACTGTGAGGACGAGGACGAAGATTGTACGGTGGACTCTCGGTGGGAAAATGTTAATCAGAACGTGTGCGTCGAGCTGGATCACTCTGCTATGTAGGCCTAGTCAATTTTCAATTACGGCTACAGTCTACAGCAGACTGATATGTGAGGACGCCTTTTTAGAAGTCAGAATATTAATCAAGCTTACATCGGATCCTGCTAGATTAAAATCTAACTGTTCACAAAAACTTTTCACTCATCAGTGGCTTTGGGTTTGCGGACGTTTCGTCAAGTGGACGGTTCGTCACGGACGAATCTCTAGTGGAGACTGTGGACGGTTCGTCTATGGACGATTCGTCAGTGAACGATTCGTCCACCCATTGTGGGTTAAACTTTAACCCACTACGGGTGGATGAATCGTCCGTTGACGAATCGTCCATAGATGAATCGTCCTTTGACGAATCGTCCATAGATGAATCGTCCGTTGACGAATCGTCCGTTGAGGAAACGTCCCCAAACGGTGGTTTTGGAACGTTTTGCACTTGAAAATTTCGCACCTATCGTCTCGTCGAAAAATATTTTATTGTCCAGACCAAACTAGGCGTAATAATTGACTTATCAAGCTTATTCACTGGCCGTAACAATAAAAATAATTATATTCAATGGTCGTTAAAAGAGATACAATTATCCACCCACCGTTTATTTCCTTCTTGACGATTTGTCGGTTGTACGTTCTCACTTCGACAAGCGCTTTCTTAGTATCTGGCATATATCTTACGCTAAGACAATCTAAATCAAATCAATCATAGAATAATTATTATCATTCGATAACAACAGGCAGAGTATCGGTCAGTACAAGGTTGAGATAACTTGTTTCGTTAGATTGCAAACACGTTCAAATGCATGAATTGAGTTCAGGTATTTTTTGGTTGAATCTTTCGATTAAAGGAACATGCGATTATTATTTGTCGAAATCGTTATCTTAACAGTTTAGGAATTATCCAGAAGGTGAGACTGCATTTTACAGCGGATAGGGTGGTTGGATTTATAGGCACAGGCTCCTGAAACAGACAATGGTGGATGATGTGGCGCGCGGTGGTGTAGTGGAGGCGTCGTTGCCTTGGAGCCGAAGATTCGAGGTTCGAATCCACCTCAAGTTGCCGCGTAGGCACCTTGAGTAAGTCCTTCACTCGCAATTGCTTTGGCGCTTCGGCGTGAAACTCCGATGCAGTGTCCGCGCTGTAGTCGGGAGCGCCTCTGAGTAGGGAGCTTGAAGGGGCGCTATAGAAATGGAGAAATAAATAAGATAAAAGGTGAGTAAGTCCTTCACTCGCAATTGCTTTGGCGCTTCGGCGTGAAACTCCGATGCAGTGTCCGCGCTGTAGTCGGGAGCGCCTCTGAGTAGGGAGCTTGAAGGGGCGCGATAGAAATGGAGAAATAAATAAGATAAATAAATACATATAAAATGGAGGTATTAGTGGTGGACGTGATTGCGGGGTTCAGGGATAGAAATAAATGGCGGCGTCACGGCGTGGCTTGACCTGCGTTTGAAGCACGTGATGTAGCCTAGGCTGGTCGCGAGCAAGAGAGGGAGTAGGCCTATGGACGAAGAGCTGGTGGAAGTATCGGGTGTCAAGATCGTGGAAATTTCATTTAAAAAACTTGTAACGGGCCTTTGATCACAGACATGAACGACGGAGAGACCAGTGTAGTCTACCTCCATTGCTCACCCTGGCGGCGAAAGTGGTCAATGATGTTTTCGAATTCAGCAACGATCACTTAATATAGACGAATAGATTTTGTACAATGATCCAATTAATATTCGCCGGAACTAATCTTGTCTTGGAAGAATTTATGGATAGTTTGCAAATTCACCACCCATGATAATAATTTTTTTTCTTTCCCTAGTTAGCCTAAGTAATAGGCTATCTCTGCATTCCAATTACTCCCTTCAGCTTTCACTTTCTCACTTCACTTTGTTAAGTAGGCCCCTGCTTAGCGGGACTTGTCCCTTTTGGTGCGCCTATTTGCTCCCTCACTCTTATAATACCTATTCACTTTGAGTTTTTCTTATTGTGAATTATGTCTATACTTTGTTAAACATACATGTACATTTGAATTGTTGGGTTCTATGTCTATGTCAATGTCTATGTCACCCAAATCCTACGAATGAGTGAATTCGTAGATTCAATATTCGTGAATTGAGGTTTTATTATTCGTAAACATTCGTGATTACTACGATTTTTTAATATTCATAAATATTCGTTAACAAATTAAAGTGAGCCATTGAAACTGCAATGTTACACGACAAAGCAGTTTAAATTTCTGTAGGCCTATAGCATCATGACATTCATTCGCATTCATGAGAGACCTTGAAGTTTTTAACAAGTAGCCTAGGCCTATGGGCTTATCTATTAAAGTCACCGATATAGGCTACGCGTCTTAATTTTGTACAATTCATTCAGCAAACATTAAAAAAATTATAAATAACACAATGAGAATTAGGAATAAGGAATTTCTTCAATGAACATGGCATTTTACGAAGATAATATTTGTTGGCGGTTTTATTATTCGTTAATATTCGTGAATATCTGCAAATTTTAATATTTTGTATTATTCGAAAACTCGATCTATTCGTGAATTAGACGACGACTGTTGGGTATACTTGCAATTAACGTAAGTAGTGGTGCGTGGTAACTGAAGTGGACGACAGCATTGGCACAAGAGATCAAAGCAGCTAAAGACGGATGGCGCTTCAGTCGTCGCGTCGTCTACTTGTTTCGGCGTTACCACGATCGTCTTCTCATCGTCCTTGTGCAATATTTCCAGATGGCTTTCTACAAACATCAACCAATTCATTCGTTATGAATATTTATATAGCTCCCTTTAGCATGGGCAGAGTTTGGTTTCCGTTTTTTTTGGAGGGGGGGCTAAAAACTTGGTCCAGAAGGCGCGGCGTCAAAACATTGTTTGCGTTTCGACCGGAAAAAAGGTGATGACCTTTTTTAGTCGTCAGTTGGAAGTCCCTGAGGGGTTAAGCCCCCAAAAATAGACCATTTACACGGTAAAAACACGACTATGGGGTTTCTTGGTGGGTTTTAGCCCTTAGCTAAACTCCGCCCATGCCCTTTAGGGTTCTACTCAGGAGCGCTTTTACCCAACCTTGACTGAGAATTACTGTTTTAAAGACCAAAGAAGGTAAAGACGATAAAACGTATATGGGCAAATCCTAAGCATAAGGTGTAGGCCTATTATAGACAGTGGAAGCCCGATCCACACCATGGGGTCAATAACAGAGAAAGCACGGTGCTGTCTAAGAGCAATATTTTGTGCTCGGGGAATGAGGAGTTAGCCTAATTCTGAGTGGAAAAACCAAGAGCCACTGCTCATTGTGCAACCAAAGTATATAGTCACAGAGCTGTTACAAAAATATACAGTAGCAGCGCCTAAGAAGCACATCAAAGTAGATACCCGGAATATAATTCGCTGTGAGATAGAAAGCCAATACATAATACATTTATAATCGATGTAATGGTCAAATTTTAGGATATACAGTTATACACTGGCCATCCATCTCTCTATGCCGGAGCAAGAAAAATAGAGTCGCTATAATACAATTTAGAGTGACTTTCATCCTGTCCTTTATAATAAATTATCATCGCAAGTTCTAACCTGTTCGCTCAACAGGTGAAGAGTAATAATGTTTTACTGAGTTACTGACACAGCGTAGGCCGTACATACTCAACAAGTGAGTAGGCCTACCATGTTCGATTATAGTTTCACTCGCCCGAAAACTCACTTTCTCATCCACTTACTCACTGCCATTCAACCTCACTCATCTAATCCCTCCCAGTCTCGCTCTCACTCACTCACTCACTCACTCGTTTCTAATTCAGTAGTTATTTTCTCCTTCCCATTCTCCCTCGCCTGCTTATTTTTCTCATCTACTCCATCCCTCCCACCTTTCTCAATGGATCGCACTTACTCCCTCCCACCTTTCTCAATGGGTCGCTGTCTCTCCGTAGACTCACCTGACAAATCATAGGTGTCCAACTTTAAGAAATCGTCATGATCAAGTGCATCAGACATTTCAAACAAGAAGACTGCCACCAAAACGCAAACAGACGCTTTTCCAAGAACCATCTTCATGACATGCAATGTCTCCTACAAGTTCAAACGCAGCCACATTCCCGATTATCATCCCGCATCAAAAATGATTTTATAGGGCCTATAAGAAGATGCTCAACAACGACAGGAGTCGTGCCATCGGAATACGCATCTGCCAAATCACAGAGAACAACATGGTGATTATTAAAATTATCATTATCATCATCTTGATATTTTTAATTGTCGTAATTGTAGACCTAATTATTACTATTAGGCCTATTCAGACGAAAAGTTTAGTTTGAATAGACCAGCCGGTCTTTAGTCCCGGGCAACCCCAACAAAGTGCCCTGGTTGGCAATAATTTTCAATAATAGAAATGCTAATTAAAATCACAATAAAAATACTTTACTTTTAACCGGTGTGTATTTCAAGGCGAATGCTGCTTTGCTGTTTCTGTCGATCCTTCTTAGATCTGCTCGTCCTTCCGTCAAACGATTCACGGTCCACTTGGAATGGCAACTCCGTCGTATTCAAAGCTGTGTATGAGATTTTATTGGATTCGAGAGTGCTTGAATTACCACGTAATCTCCACGTTCTTGTTCTTGAGTCCAACACACCTGCAGCTCACAAACTATCTGTTAGGCCTATCGTGCTTATCATGGCAAAACATGTCTCAAATTCGGATTACGAAGGACTGCATATGCCTTAATGGATTACTCGGTAATATGAAATGACGTCAGATAAGGCAACGTTATCACTTATCGGTTATTGAAGTCTTATTTTGTACTCGTCTGCGCTCAGGATAACATGTCTTCTGCGCAACAGGATCGTTTTTCTTGCAATTACAGAAGGATCCCAGATCTGATATCGGTGCGCGCTGCAAGTTGAAAGAAATTAGTCTCACGACAAGATCTGAATCAATTCAATGATAACATCATGAAAGAATGAATTGAATTGAGAAATGAAGTAGGCCTACAAACCTTTGGACCAGCGAACGAGAATACTTTAAAGAGATCATAGCCCAGAGAGGCTGAGGTTTCATATTGGTATCTCCCACCAAATTCTTCTAAGAAATATGTAGGACCATCTATACCATAAGTCTGAAAGTTTGTCATTCTGCGTGTGTGTCTGTCCCAAGGAGGGGTCCAAAACGATTGTCTTTCAGTGCAGTGCAGAACGAAAAGAAATTAAATGGAGGGGAGGCGAAATGCATTCAGCCAAGGAGTAGGCCTATACGAAGAGAAGCCCTACGCATGAGCTTAATCCGCAGAGGGAAAAGGTCATTCCAAGCATAAGGGCTCACATTGTTTGTTTGTATGTGCACTTGTTATAGCGCCCCTTCACGCTCTCTACTCAGAGGCGCT
>OX457052.1:38588956-38611456 GCA_949752735.1 Lumbricus terrestris
CGGCATTTGAAACCAGAGCTCTGCGTCGACTTGACAGTGTCGGCGGCGGCGCGCTGGTCATTTTTGGTCGGCGGCGGCGGCGGCGCGCCGACATAAAAAAATTGGCGGGGCGGCGCCCTCAAAATGTTCGCGTCGGCGACGCGGCGCGGCGTCGTGGAATTAGTGTTCCAGGGTCGCATACTTTTTTAAAATTTACAAAACCAACCTATGTTATAAAGATATGCGTGCTCAGCAATTATTTTTTGCAATTATCTGGTCTTGTATTAATACTCATGAGAAACAATCATTCTCAGAATAAACGCTTAATTACAAAATTGTACAAAGGCTTGTTTTACATGCCACCTGACAACGTTTTCAAATCCAGTCCTCTCGCTTACGTAACCTACCGGTACTAATAGAAGCTAAAGGACTCTTTTGCACAGAGACGGCGCGACCTGCCTATTTCACTGTTGACCTGCGCTTCGACCCGTCATAAATTCTTGAGCTTCATTTTCTTGACGCGACCTGCTAAAATTGTATAGCTGCGTGCATGCAGACATGCATACATACGTACACACATGCATGCATACATACATACATACATACATACATACATACATACATACATACATACATACATACATACATACATACATACATACATACATACATACATACATACATACATACATACATACATACATACATACAAACATACCACTTCAGGGTTGCTTCTTTTGCTTGGCGCTGTGTCTTGGGCACAGCACCACCTTATCTCTGTGAGTTATTCACTTTGACCTCTACTACTGTGGGTCGCCGATCTCTGCACTCGGTCTCTAGATGTGACTTTATGATTCCTTACGCCCGCACTATCACTAGGCAGAGCAGGGCATTTTCGGTCACTGGCCCTACCGTTTGGAATGACCTTCCCTCTAACCTGCGTTCCCACCCTCGGAACACGTCGGGCTCATTCTATGGATTGCTTAAGACTTTTTTTTTGGCCGGGCTTGGGTCGGGAGCGCCTCTGAGTAAAGTCCTTGAAGGGGCGCTATATAAATTACTTAGATAGATAGATAGATAGATATATAGATAGATAGATAGATAGATAGATACATGCATACATACATACATACATACATACATACATACATACATACATACATACATACATACATACATACATACAAACATACATACATACATACATACATACATAAATACATAAATACATACATACATACATACATACATACATACATAAATACATAAATACATAAATACATACATACATACATACATACATACATACATACATACATACATACATACATACATACATACATACATACATACATACATACATACATACATACATACATACATACATACATACATACATACATACATACATAAAGATTGCTACGTCAAGTAAGAGGGGTTATATTGAAGATCTTCAATTGAAGATCCGAATTCGGATGTCAGAAATCAGACTGAGTTAAATTGAAATGAATTGCTTAGGCGGGTGTCGCTAAGGATGATTAATTTTATCCTACGATTAAGAAGCAGCGGATTTATCGATGGGATTGAACTTCATTTTGCAATGCATACTGCATAGCCTGTGGAGTGATAGATATTAGATACAGATTACCGAAACAGGCATTCGAAACCGCAATCGTTATCGTTAATTTATAGGGTCCCGCTTATACAGAAATCCTCAGAGAAGGCCTATCTTCCTGAAAGCACCAAACCTCAATTGAAAATAAGGGTTTTTCATATTGTTTGCGGAAAAGGGACAAAGAAAGACAAAGTCGTTCATTTCAGGGATTGCTGGGTAACTTCTCCCAGCACTATAGAAGTGTGGAAGTTGGAACCACAGGAACAGCCAGGTCACTTTGCGAGGCAGCGCGAAGGAATATACGACCAGGAGCGAATTGTATTATAGCATGCAGATATCCTAAATACAAATTAAATCGAATAAATGGTGGATGAACGGTGGTGTTGATGTGGGAACTGGCAATTTCAGGATTCATAGAAAGAATGGCAGTGTGGCATGTTCATCGCTTGTGGAACGTGAGGCAAGAAGATACTCGGCTTGACCTCCTCGGATTTTTATCTGGCACCGAAACGAAAACGGCAGCTCTGGCTATTGCGCACTTGATTTGATATAGCGCCGGTGAAATAGGCTGGTCTCCCTGATGTGGGTTTTGCGAGCGCTGAGAAATTCTCGAAGATTTACATTGTAAACATTACATTACCGGTACTGTGCGTGAGCTAGAGAGAGTCATTGAGAAGGGCGAGCGTGAGACTCGATGGTGGAGATTTCACGGTGAACAGCAGAGTACTTCAAATGCTACGAATGAGTGAATTAGATCAAGTTTAGGCACTTGCATATCTGGTATTCGCTTGGTACAGTATCGTTCCCACAAATTTCGCACGTGAGGACAGGCCATTTGAAAACGTTAAAGACATCCATTGGTTCGTCCCTTATCTCACGCGCTTCCACCATTGCTTCATCCTTGTCCGGGACCACCATTTCCAGATGGCTTTCTACAAACACCAACCAATACATACTGCCTGTGTCACAAAATAGAGTATCCCCCGTATTAATTATATCCCCCCAAATAAAAAAGGCAAAAAAACGCGTGTATTTTTTTCTGCAAATTAATTTTCATCTGCTTTGTTTTGAACAATGACACTAACAGGTATCTTTATTCCTACTAGATAATTTGTTTTGCCCTGTTTTTAGAGCACTTAAAACATTTAAAACACTTAAGAACACTCAGAGTCACGAAATAAATTCGAGTTGCCTTTATCTGAGCATTGCCTAGGACACTTAAAACAATTAGAGTCACTTTAAATTTTGATTACAGCATAATTTTTTTAATATACGCATTTTTCAAAAAAAGGGATAGAATGGTTTATCCCCCCGGATAGTATAGACCGGTTAATTCCATCCGGGGGATAGATTAATTCATCCCCCCGGATAGCTTTCAGGGGGGATACTCCGTTTCGTGTCACATGCGGTACGTCGTTAAATATGCCGCGGTAAATAACATGACGTCCCTAAATATTATTTGGAATAGCTTCCATTCTTTCATCATTGCTACAGAGTTATTCGCGGGGCGCGGTGGTGTTGTGGCATCGTTCCCTTGCGGGTGGAGGGTTGCAGATTCGATTCCTCCTCAAGTCGCCTCGCAGGGATCCTGGGCAATTCCTTCGCTCACAATTGATCGGCGCTTAGGTGTGAAACCGATGCAGTGTCCGCGCTGCAGTCGAGAGCGCTTCTGAATAGACCTCTTGAAGGGGCGCTATGCAGGTGCACATACATGAACATGCACATGATCATACTGATTCGATGAATTGTAATAATGTTTGACGCAGTTAGGCCTACCTATACAGTAAACTGACTAGGCAAGGACCCAGCTAGTACGCAAGCACTTTCATTGACATGCACTCCCTTTTTCATTCACTTACATCCTGCACTCATACTCAATCACTTACTTTCTCATTCACTCACATGCTCCCGCTCAATCCCAATCTCTCTTTTTACTCCCTCCCACTCTCACTCACACACACTTTCTCTTTCATTCGCTTACTAACTTCTACGCCTACTTTCCCATTTATGCATTCACTCAGTCCCAATCTCACTCTCTCACTCCCTCGAACTTTCGCTCATTCAATTTGTCATTCACTCACTCATTCACTCCCACTCTAGCTCACATGTTATTTCTCCGTTTACTCACCTGACAAATCGAGTGTGTCCAGATTTAATGCACCAGGCATTTCCAGCAAGAAAACTGCCACCACAACGCAAACAAACAATTTTCCAAAGGCCATCATCCTATACACAGTTTCGCCTGCAAATCCAAATGTAGCCACATTCCGTGAAATTATGTCCAATGGCAAATAATTTAGATAATTATATAGTGCAATAATACATAAATTATCAATCAATAAAACAAAACAATTTATTGCCATGAAGCGCATAATGTTATTATGTCAATAAACTTGAATAATACTGCTTTCAGACATAGTCAAAAGGAAGTTTATGAAGGGATAAATGCCAACTGTTAGAACGCCAATTTTATACAGTCACACAGCGGTTAGCAAAATATAGCCTACTTAACTTGTTGATTAAAAGGATTATCAGCAAATATAGTAATGATGCAAGTTTTAGGTTAACATAAACTTCCGTCTAAAAGTATGAGAGTAGGCCTACACAAACGGCAAATTAGTGCAAATTCAGAATTAAAAAGAAGACAAATGAAGTGATAGTTTCAACCAAAGTTAGGACTCATCATCAAGTAAACCACCAGTTGCTTGAGAATGTTTGTTTGCTTGCATGTGCACTTGTTATAGCGCCACTTCAAGCTCTCTACTCAGAGGCGCTCCCGACTGCAGAGCGGACACTGCATGGAGTTTCACGCCGAAGCGCTGAGCAATTGCGAGTGAAGGACTTGTCCAAGGTCATTAGGCGGCGACTTGAGGTGGATTCGAATCTCGAACCTTCCGGCTTCAAGGCAACGACGCCACCACTATAATACCACCGCGCCCACAATACATTACATTAGGCCTACATTATAATTACATTACGTGGTAATCTTTTAGAGACATCTACATCTAGGATGCCTTACACGCATATTATCAACTGTCAGGGTAAATGCAAAGAGCTCCAAACAGGTGCAATTTTAACTGTTTTTTTAGTAGATTGAGTTTTGATTTCCGGGATAGGCGCTGGAAAACTGCTGCAGGCGCGTGGGCCAGCGACCGGAATGGCAAGACCTAGAATCACACGTTAACGTCCAGCGCAAGTTGCTGAGCGATAAGTAACCTATGTGTAGACTACATTAGTCTACTACACTACTATATACCAGGGACGGATACAGAAATTTTTGAAGGGGGCAAAATTTTTGGTCTTGGATCTGAAAAAATTCCGTTGGTCTTTTGGCGTTAAAATTAATTATGGGTCTAAAAAAGTTCGTCGCCGTAAAATCTGAATAATTCTTGAAAAAATAAAAATCGTGATTAATAATAGTGATAATAATAATAAACGGGTTTAAACGGGTTTTCTTTTCCAAAGCATTTCAATCACTATCCAGCGCTATAATGCCGTTGCCTTCCAGGGCACCTTGTCTGGATTACCCGGGGCCATGGACCGGCCACCCTAAACAAACTAAAATTTATATGTAAAAACCAAATCGTAACTGTATATAATAATAATAATAATAATAATAATAATAATAATAATAATAATAATAATAATAATAATAATAATAATAATAATAATAATAATAATAATAATAATAATAATGGGGGAACAAAGTACCTCAGGGCAAAAATAATAATAATAATAATAATAACAATAATAATAATAATAATAATAATAATAATAATAATAATAATAATAATAATAATAATAATAATAATAATAATAATAATAATAAATACTTATGATAACAATATAAATAACAAAAATAAATAACAATAATAGTAATTATTATTATTATTATTCCTATTATTATTTCTTTAAAAAAATAATAAGAATAAGAATAATAAGAATAATAGGCCTAAGAATAATGAGAATAATAAAAAAAATAATAATAATCCTCATCTATCAAATACTCTAACCGATGTGCTTGAAAGCGATTGCTGAAGTGCTGTAGGCCTATCTGCAGTTTCTTCTTAGATCTGCTCGTCCTTCCGTCAAACGACCCGCGGTGCAATTGAAATGGCAATCCCTCCTATCCAGGACCTACAAACTTAATTATGCGATTTTATCCGCACGGTGATTGATTGAATTACCACGTAATCTCCACGTTCTTGTTCTTGAGTCCAATGCCCCTGCGGTTTCCAAACGATCTGTTATCGCGATCTTCAGTGCGAAAACAAGCTTTGATATCGGATTACACAGGATGCATTTGCCTCGATGGATGAGTAGAAGAACTTATTGCCCGCGTTTTTTTAACTGTGTGAGATAAGGCAACTTTATCGGTTATTTAAGTCTTTCTTTGTACTGGTCGACGTAGGCCTACATGTAGAGGATGGTATGTCGCATGCACATTGCACAACAGAGTTGTTGTGTTGCGATTACAGAAAGATCCGAGACCTGATAATTATCGGTTATCGCTGGAAGTTGAAAGAGATGAGTCTTACGACTAGATCTGAATCATATCAATGATTATGAAAGAATGAATTGGATTGAGAAACAAAGTGCAAAGCAATCGAGAAAATTCTAGGCAGAATGTAGACTGAGATTTCTTGTCGGGTTTCGTTCGTTCATTCAGAAATTTATATAGCGCCTCGTCAGAAAACCACTCAGAGGCGCTCCCGACTATTGTGATTTAGACATACATGAACCCACAGACTTGACCATGCGTCATTAAGTTATAGCGATGGCCTTATATAATAGTCTGTAGTCTAAACCACGGAATATTCTTTCTGTCTATTATTGGGCTCGGTAATTAATCAGTAATTTTACTAGCCTATAATTAATCATTATGATACTGTAACCTTAGCTATTGTATTTAGTCTATGTCGTCGTGCTACTAATTATAAGGCCAACACACCCTGGACCTCGTCCAAGCAGCGGCCATGCTGCATTCCTCTACGATATAATAATAGTAGCAGTCTATTTGCTCCCTATCTCTCAAACACGGACTGTTGTCTGTCTGCCTGTCTCTCGCTGGTCTTTCTCCTCATTTCTTAAATCAATCTTCGCACTGAGTAGACTAAGTCATATTTGTCTCAGTGCAAAAGATTCACGCCCAAATTAGAGACTGCGGGTTAGCCTACTGGTGCCCGCGGGTTTCAACGTTCTGCGGGTTGGGAAGGGTTTGGGTACGCATTTCACGGGTCGGACCTATATCCAGTTTTACCTGCACCAACATAGGCCTACTAGACCAGTGCTAGATATAGGCTACAAAGTCATTTGCTCCATGTATAGGCTTTATGCACGCCGCACATGGTGTTGACCAGAAAACGGACGCTCAACCAGCACGAGCCCCAGTGGTAGCTTTTTGCATCGAAGTTCGCGTAACCTTAAAAAACGACCCTCCCATCCCCCCGATTCTGACCTGGAGACACTGCGAAATGATCTGACATTAGACTCCGTGAATTAAATATTTAAATTGGTTTCTGTGACACGGCTTGAAGTCAATTAATAGGCTACATGTAGCCTAAATGTCCCATATTTGCATTACAATGGGCCTACCTAAGAACTAATTCCCATGAAAATCCTGGCGGAGAGAATGCATAAATTCTAGTTAGTCTGTCAAATACTTTACATAAATTCTAATCATGATCATTATTGTGAGAAAAATGTCATTTCGTTTTTGCTAAGCGTTATGCAGACACTGGTGCAATAATAGCCTATAAGTCTATAAGCGATCATAATACTAAGTACTAATAATAAAAACAACAATTCACATGGCGCCGCAACGCGGTACAAGGGCGCCTAACAAGCAGCTAGCTGCGGGATGAACTTTAGCAAACTAATAAGATTTGAGCTCTGATTTGAAAGAGTTTACTGAGGTGGCCAATCTGAAGTTCGGTAGAAGACAATTCCAGCATCTGGGACAGACAGTCGAGAATGCTTAACACGTTGACCGCCGCAGCAATCTTACCTGCTACGCCAAGCAAAAGACGCTAAATTTTCAACATACGAAATTCATGAAAAAATATTGTTTCACTTTATTTTCACCCCGGTTCCACAGAACAACCACCCTGACACACCAACCAACCCATCACAAACCCATTCCACCCATCCTCCACCCGTTTCACCTACCCCAGCCCCACCCCAGCCCACCCCATCCTAGCCCACACCGCCCCAAACAACCCCACACTCTGCAGGTGTAAATTTGTACTTTTGGTCTCACCCACCCTGCAACGTCCCCTAACCTCACCACGGTTCCACCCAATACCCAACCCCACCAAATCCCACCCCACGCCCCACCACGCCCCACCACGCCCACCATCGAACACCACCCCACTGGCGTAAATTTCTGTTTTTTGCTCCATTCCGCCCTCAAACCCCGGCCGCATCTCGCCCACAACCCCTCTCAACCCAACCCAATTCACCCCACCCACACCACATCCACCAAACCCCACCCCATTCCGACCCTGCCCATTCCACCCCACCTCTCCCCCACATCACCCAACTCCATCCTCTGGGGTAAATTTTGGATTTTCGTTCCACCCGCAGACCAACGTCTCCCCACACTTGCCCTGCACAGGTCCCACCCAATACTCCACCCCAACAAAACCACATCCCCACCACGCCCCATTCCACCCCACCAGCCCCACCTCATCCACCCAACCCACCCTGGAGTAAATATTGATTTTTTGTTCCACATCGCCAACCCCACCCTCTGTGGTAAATTTTGGATTTTCGTTCCACCCACAGCTAAATGTCGCCTCGCACTTGCCCCACCCAGGTTCCACCCAATGCCTCACCCCACCAAAACCAACCACTTCCCCCACCCTGCCCCGCCACGCCCTACGAGAACTCCACCACACTGGAGTAAATATTGGTTTTTCACCCTGCTCCACCGTCCAACCCTGGCTCCGACCCGACCCGCCCCCTCCCCAATCCACCCCACATCATCTCCCCACCCAATCACGCCCCTACCACTCCCCAACTTGCCCGACCGAGCCCCACACCATCCCCAACCCGTCCCTGCCAACTCCCGCCCTCTGTGGTAAATATTGGCTTTTGCACTGATCTTTCGTCCAACCATAGCTCCACCCTGCACCCCACCCCACCAAGCCTCACTTGCCCTACCCCATCCCCTACCAGACCACATCCTCCTTCGCCCATCCCACATAAACCCAGACCCCATTATCTGGGGTAGATTTCAGTTTTCGATCTTTCAGCTCAACCCAATCCCATGCTTTGTTCGCGGTATTCTACGGTACGAGTTAACTCGTACTGGGCGCCACAGGACGCAAAAATTGGTACGAGTTAACTCGTACTGGGCGGTGAACGTGTTAAAGGCATTTCACATCCACGTACAATGGCCAAATTTCCCCAAATATTTCAAACAGAACAGATGTTATATCACTTTTAGTGAGTTCACCCACTGTTCATTGACGATTCAGAAACATGACGCAACAAAAAATAGCAAAACATCATATGCAGTTACTTTTTTGGACCACCCTGTAGATACAGCCTATGCAGCCATAGATATATACTGTCTAATCGTGTCTAACGCCGTCTAAATGCAAAATATTTCTTCCACATTCCATCCAGCAGAACCGTTCAGCCAAACATTGAGGATGCTCCGTGGGGTGTCCGGACAATTCGTCCCCGGACAATTCGTCCCGGACAATTCGTCCCGGACAATTCGTCCCGGACAATTCGTCCCCGGACAATTCGGACCGGACAATTCGGACCCGGACAATTCGGACCGGACAATTCGGACCCGGACAATTCGGACCGGCTATAGCCTACTTTAGCCTCAGTCTATGCGTGACTTGTCCATTCTGGAGTAGGCCAACCTATTGCTTTCCAAATATACCTTTAATGTCATAGCCAAGTGAGGTAACGTGTTATATTATGTTTAGGCCTACATTTGCTTTGAGAACAATGAAATAATTTTCAATTTCGAATTGAATTTTAATGCGCAGCAGTATCTCCGGTCGACATCTGTATACGGTAATGGTGTCCGGGACGAATTGTCCGGGGACGAATTGTCCGGGACGAATTGTCCGGGGACGAATTGTCCGGGACGAATTGTCCGGTCCGAATTGTCCGGGGACGAATTGTCCGGGACGAATTGTCCGGGACGAATTGTCCGGGGACGAATTGTCCGGGAACCCTCCGTGGAATGACGCCAACATAGTCAGCTTTTCTAAAATCATCTCTATTCATTAGCACTGATGTTCCTGTCCAGTATAAGCAGCGAAAAGCAGTTCAGGGCTGGAAATTATAGGAACGGGCAAGAACCTTTTCTTCAGCGCAAGAGCCTAAAATGCTGCGATACGATTATGTTACTGTATTTATCGAGCGCAATAATTTGGAACAGCAACGAAACGGTAACTTAAGTACTTAACAGGCTTAACTACCAGGATATCTACCTAGCTACATTTACGATGAGCGCACGATTTACGTTGTAATAACACATTGTATCAATGCAGTTCCACTTTATTGACAGATAATAGAAGTGAATATAGAAGTATAATGTCTCGTCGTGGAAAAGAAGTTCTACACCTGAAGATGGAATTATGCTGGAATTTTTGCCTGCGAACGCTTTATGACTGTCCAGTGTCCACACAGTTTCAGAAAATTAATAAGGTGCGGTATTGTGGACAAAATCAAAAATCCATCCTGAAGCATGCTGGATCGAAAGGCATCTTCCAGCCCACGGTGAGAATGGCACATCCAGTCAAACTTTTTTCGCCTAATTTTACGTTGTATAACCCAACGCAAATAACTGGATCATTCTTGAGGAGACACTCCAGAAATGATTCTTGACCTGAAAGAGTAAAATCATTAAAATTTGGGCAGCGAAGCAACCACGACAACTAGTCCTGCAACCGTTCCCTTCAATCGCATTCTCGTTAATTCTCATTCCGTTCCATTCAGATCAACAGCCAGGATATAACTTGTTACATGTTTAACGACACTGCCATATCAAAGATGATTAGTGTCGCCCTCCTCCTTTATCCAGGCTTCGGACTGGCACTGGCAGAGACCAACCAGTGGCGAAGATGACCAGGATAGAATTCCTGCCTGCCTTTTAATACCAGACAGACTTCGCTTGCGCCGTGTGAACGGTGTGAAGGTCTTTGATTAATCAATGTAACATGATCATCAGGAGATCTAAATGTTCAAACTCTGAATGCTTCCATTGATAACGAGAGGATGGAATGCTATTGCACTCCCGCATACAACAAACTACACCCTGTGACTATGCTTGAAACTGTCGGCGAGCAACTCATTCGCAAAATAAAACAATACGCATTCCATGTCTATCCACGTCAATACAACTTTAAAGTGATGCCTGGATTTCACATTTGCAGTATCCATCGTAGTGTTTCTGAGCTTACCAACTACATCGTGACATTCCTTGAGATTTCTTTGAAGGGACCATCAATTCATAAGTTCTGTATTATAGCAGATGCCGCGTTTTGGAAGGTAGGACATTAAATTACACAGCATCATATTTTATTCAAATATAACTTCGCGAAAGATTTTAGCTGAGGGACTATGGAATGTTTACATCGTCAACCTGTGTGGGATAAATGTGTATTGTCTAAGCTTACTCATCGGGAAAGGCGTTAAGCCTGTTGCTAAATACGAATATTGCTAGTGTTGTAGGCTACTACAACCCTTATTCAATGCACATCGAAAAACTCACTGCTGTATTCCGCTGACATCTGTTGCATTGCAGTATTCAGTTCGATCGCCTTTTTCGGCCCTAGGCCTACCATGCCGTAATGCATTTCTTTATTCGCTGGGTTATATGTCATGTTTAGGCACCCTTAATCAAACCAATCATACAAATATCATTGCAAAATGGTGACTGAATTAATCACATGTCGAGTGAATGTCTTTCTCTAGAAATATGTCATTGCAATCACATAGAAACATCATCAAATGGTGACTGAATCAATCACAGTGTTCCATATCGAGTGAATATCTTTCTATAGATTGAAAATAAGATGAAATTGTGAACTTTTCTACCAAAGAACTAATAATAAGCGATATTAGCAATCGAAATTGTGATCATACAAATTTTTAAGCGGTATTTGAAACCCAATAGTAGCCTACGGTGTCATCCTAGTTACGAACCCAGCGTTAAGTCAGATGGGTTGTCTACATGCCAATCAAAGGGGAGGGTTTAGGGCAACAGTTACTCCTTGGCGCGAAGCCGAAATTATATTCTCCCAAATTTTCATCTAACATGCCATTCAGAAGATGGCGTTGGCAAATGAACAGTAGAACATGACGTGCGCCTTTCGTGGCTACCGACAGTGAAATTCGACTCCTATAATAACTTGTTTTCATCTGTTCATACTTTGAGTTGTAAGCTTAATCGGTTATATTGAATCGCTCGAGGACTACTAGGCCTAAATGGTGAGATGAAAAAATACTGAAAATTTCGATCGAAACGACGTGAATCTTTACATGGAAACAAAGTGATACGCAATATTATAGCTGGAGATGTGGCTGAATGTTGGTATGCGGCCAATAAAGCGAACTGCAGAGCGCAGGACGCGATCAAGGCAATTCAGACGGGCAATTGGTAGGCCAGCATAGAGAGAGCAGCAGCAGTCAAGTCTGGTGGTAGCAAAAGAATGGACAAGACTTAGTGTTGCAGCAGCGGTAGGAGTAAGCGAGCGAGCAACTGTGCGTAGGCCTATACAGTTGACGCAGTTGATAATAACAGGGAGGATTTCCAAGTTGAGTGACAGAGATTACAGTAGGCCCTAATGAACGTCGGCGTGAACAATGGAGACTCCGACCGTTGTTTACCCCTATGGCCAAAGTAGACACAGAAGCAGTTTTAATGTCTAGAATTGTTCGAATCCAGCGGCGCCTAAGAAACTAAATTTGTTCGTCGGATCTCTGCTGAGCGGCTCAAAAGAATAAATAGTGTAGCCTACAGATTCGCTATTCAAACCCTACGAAAGGTGAATTGGATCAAGATCACTTGCATATGTTGTAATCGCCTGGCACTGGTGCGTTCCCACAACCTACACAACCTATGCCAGAGCATACGAAACTATTCAACGGAACGTCCCTTTTCTCACGCATTTCTTCCACTGCTTTTTCTTTGTCCTGGTCCACCATTGCCAGATGACTTTCTACAAACACCAACCAATACTGGGTTCCGTCGTTATATGCAGCAGCATAAAACATGACGCCGCAAATATTATTTGGAGTAGCTTCCATGTTTTCATTATTTCTACACATGGTCATACTTATTCGATGGATGGTAAAATGTTTGATGCAGTGTACCGACTCTACAAATCATCAGCTAATTCACAGGCGCTTTCACTTGCTTGCACCCATTTCTCATTCAGTTTCACCGGCCGTTCCACTATCGTCCACTCACTTACCAAATTTCTCATTCGCTCATAATATTATACACCCACTAGCTATCACCTTCTCACTTTACTATCTCCCACTCTCACAACAAACACTCACTTTCTTTTTCATTCGCTTGCTAACGTCTGCATTCACTCGCTCACTTACCCATTTATTCATTCACTCACTCCCAATCTCACTCTCTCGTTTAGCCTACTTTCTCACACTCTCACTCATTCAATTTGTCATTCACTCACTCAATCCCACTGTCGCTCTCTCACTTACTTTCTCACACTCTCATTTATTCAATTTGTCATTCACTCATTCACTCCAACTCTCACTCTCTCACTTACTCCCTCACACTCTTACTCATTCAATTTTTCATTCATTCACTCACTCCCACTCTCACTCTCTCACTTATTTTCTCACACTCTCACTCATTCAATTTGTCATTCACTCACTCAATCGCTCTGTCACTCACTTGTTGTACATGTATCTCCACTGACTCACCTGACAAACCGAATGTGTCCAGTTTTAATGCACAAGGCATTTCGAGCAAAAAGACTGCCACCAAAAGGCAAACAGACAATTTTCCAATAGCCATCTTCCGATATACAGTGTCTCCTGCAAGGTCAAGTGCAGCCACCTTCCGTAAAATTATGTCCAAAGTCAAATAACCCAGATAATTAAATAATGTTATAATGCATAAAAATCAATCAATAAGTCAAAACAATTTATTGATATGAAGAGAATAATATTATTATGTCAATAAATTTGAATAAGCATAGGGAGGAGGGAATGGGAGGAGGGTTGGATTCTTTATTAGACAAGACATCTATTATAGTGAGATGCACATTTGCACACCAACGACATCGTTCGAAAACCTCTTCATTAATATTAAAGTTGTTAAGTCCGCCGACATTCTACTCGGTGTTTTGTATAGGCCTCCTGGTCTCAATATGGATGACTTTAACACCCAAGTAGACTCGCTATTGGACAATCTCACCCTTTGTAAGAACAGGAAAATATTCTTAACTGGTGATTTCAATGTTGATTTACTAGCACATGGTAATCACAACCCTACCAATGAATTCATTGAATGTATGATGACCCACCACTTCTTCCCACTTATCCACCAACCTACTAGAATAACTCCCACCTCGGCTACCTTAATTGATAATACTTTCACTAATACCCCTGACTGCATTATTACCTCAGCTATAATTACATCTGAAATTTCGGACCATCTACCAATAATAACCTGGATTAAAACTGAGCCCTTTACCTCACGTAATTTGGGTAAAATAGAGCTGAAACGGACTATAAATAGCCAGACAACTGCTTCTTTTAAAGCACTTGTATCCCAAATCGATTGGACCTCAGTAACAGAATTATGTAATGCGCATGAATCAAATCAGGCCTTTAATTTATTTACTGAAAAAGTCAAAACTTGCTATGATAAATCCTTTCCCCTTAAATCTCTGAAGATTTCTAAGAAAAATTCATTTATTCAACCATGGATGACTCGAGGACTGCTAAATTCTACAAAAAAGAAAGAAAAACTTTATATTAAATACATAAAAAATCCTACGATCGAAAACAAAAATATCTTTATGAAATATCGTAACCGCTATAAATTAATACGCACCAAAGTTGAGCAAACTTACTATACTAATGAATTTATCAAATATAGCGGGGATATTAAAAAGACCTGGCAGACAATCAAAACTATTATCAAAGCTGATAACCAAGACACTTCCATTTTAGAAATCAAGGTAAATGACGCCACGATTTATGATTCCACCTTGATGGCGGAACATTTTAACTCTTATTTTACTGGAATAGCAAAATCTCTGTCCTCTGACTTACCCCCTTGTAAGAAGAATTTTAAAGACTATCTGTCTCCACGTTCGATAAATTCTTTTGCTCTCTTACCCACTTGTCCGCAAGAGCTAATGTCGATCAATAAAACTCTCAAATCAACTCATAGTTCAGGAATGGATGATTTATTCCCTCACCTCATATCTCCTGTTATGGAATTTTTAGTCTCACCGTTATCCGATATAATTAATTGCTCACTCACAACTGGGCTTGTCCCCACTGAAATCAAAATTGCAAAAGTCGTCCCAATTCATAAACAAGGTTCTAAAAGTGACATAGCTAACTATAGACCTATTTCGGTGTTACCATTTTTTTCTAAATTTTATGAACGAGTTATGTATGATCGCCTTTTTTCCTACCTTAATTATAAATCTATCCTATACCCTTCGCAGCATGGTTTCCAATCTGGTCACTCAACTTCAATGTCCCTATTAGATATCCAAGATAGGATAGCCACTGCGATGGACAAAAATGAATATTCTATTGGAATTTTCCTTGATCTCGCCAAGGCCTTTGACTCGGTTGACCATAATATCCTTCTAACTAAACTTGAACACTATGGCATTAGAGGTACTTCATTGGATTGGTTTACTAGTTATCTTACGAATCGCTACCAACGAGTTATATGTAATGGTTTCCTTTCAAACCCTTTACCCATTCTATTTGGTGTACCACAAGGATCAATTCTTGGCCCACTCTTATTTCTAATATTTATTAACGATCTGCCAAACTCGTCAACTGTGCTACATTTCATCATGTTTGCAGACGACTCTAATGTCTTTTTTTCCCATACCTCATATGACCACTTAATACAATTGGTTAATAGTGAACTTATGTCTGCAAGTGAATGGTTTATAAGTAATAAATTAACACTTAACGCAAAAAAATCAAATTGCATTGTCTTTCGTTCCATAGGAAAATCCATTCCCTATGACAATAGTCAAATTGTCTTAAACAACATCGTAATTCCTCAAGTACCCTCAACAAAATTTTTAGGTATCTACATTGACCAACACCTGAAGTGGAAAACTCACATTTTTGAAATTAGCAATAAAATTAAGAAGAACCTAGGCATTATAAAACGAGTGTCTTATCTTCTTCCTCTTCATATCTTACGGGATCTCTATTTTACCCTCATATACCCATATCTTACTTACTGCAATATGATCTGGACTTCCACATACGACTCTCATCTTAACGATATAAGGATCCTTCAAAAAAAGGCCATAAGAGTGATAACTAAATCTCCACTAAATTCACACACCAGTCCGTTATTCCTCGAACACAAACTCCTAAACATAACCCAAATTAAATTTCTACAAACTTGCATCTTCATGTACAAATATATTAATAACCTCCTTCCACCATCATTCTTTTCCTATTTTGATCCTGCACCGCAGCTGATATGCACCAGAAGCAGTAATGATTTTAGACCTGTGTTTGCTAGAACTAACGTCCGTAAGTTTTCACTTGGAGTCCAGGGCCCTATTAATTGGAACAGTTTACCCAAAGAAATCCGCTTGGTTACATCCCTCAGCCACTTTAAAACCCTTGCACGTGCACACACACTAACTTACATCTCCTAATACCAGTTTCGTTGTTTATTAGTTAAGCTTTAGTTAAGCTTTAGTTAAGACATGCTTTCATTTAACATTCATGAAATAATAATGTATAGTAATTATTATGCACTTTACTATAGCGCCTGTTCTTTCCCCATTTAATCATACCCCACCATCTTGCTTAAACTACTCATGGTATATAGGCTCCCTACTAAGCGGGACTTGTCCCTTCTGGAGGGCCTATTGCTCCCTTCTCTATCTTACAAAGTTCTGTATTGAATACATTACAATGTTAAATATAAATTGTCTTGCATTATTTTCTGTTTGTTATGTTTTATTGTGGGATCAATAAATGATTTTGATTTTTGATTGATTTTGAATAATATTGCATTCAGACTTAATCAAAAGGAAGTTTCTGAAGGGATAAATTCCTGCTGTTGGGACACCAATTTTATACAGTCACACAACGGTTAGCAAAATATACTTATCTTGTTGATTAAAGGATTATCAAGAAATACAGTGATGAACTAATGATGCAAGTTTTAGGTCAGCATAAACTTCCGTCTAGATGTATGAGAGTAGACTACACAAACTGTAAGTTATTGCAAATTCTGAATAAAAAGAGGACAAAAATGAAGTGACAGTTTGAATCAAAGCTAAGTCTCATCATCAAGTAAACCAGCAGTCGAGTGAGAATGCTATAATCGTTTAGAGATGAAAAGTTTTGGGGCCTGTTGATTGTTTGTGGCAATCAAACATCAGATCCGTGAACCAATGTATTTAGTTGAAAATCGGTGAATATTTGATTTTCCAAAGACGTTGCGATAAGATTTAGATGATCCGGCATTGCAACCCCCCACGTGTGAACATCGGTACCAACGTTGAAGTAATGGGCAAAGGGCAAACCTGGGGTAAATGAGAATGAGCTAAATGAAACATAAAACATCTGTCTGTTAAAATCTTATTTAGTGAAATGTAAGTAGGCTTAGGTTTAGTTTAAATTCTATAAAAAATATGGTCAGTATGAGAGCAATAAGGTATTCCAGCAATTTTCTCACTGCTCTTTTCTGTAACATCACTGGTTTTTAAATGTGATGCAATGTAATTAAAGACAGTTTCTATACCATCGTCGATAGCAAGCTATCGGGAAGGTTGCCAAAGGTGGACCACGTCAGGATAACCGTCCGTTTTCGCCACAAATTATGAGAAAATAGTTATGCGACACGGTCGTCACATAGATTGGGTATTGATACACCAGTGGATACAATAAAGTTTTCATATTATAAACAATTTGAATGAAAAATATATCAAAAATTAACAATCGCATAGGCGGTCCATCCTAGAAGCAGAGGCGCCAGAGATGGACCATGGAATAAATGTATTGTTAGTTGTCTTAGTTCATCAACCATTTCTGCTAAAAATGACCTCACATTAAACAGTACATGTTATGCAAGTTTTCAATAAATAATAAAAAATACTAAATTGTCATTTTTATTAATTTTAAAAACGCAAAATCTAAATTTAAAAATATAAACAAACAATTTAAGAATTTCTCTAGTGTCTACACTGTCCATATCACTGTCTCTAATAAATTATAATTGCTAGCTTAGTAGAGTATAAAGCAGTTAACTGCATTAGCAATAATGAGCACTAATGGTAATTTGACAGTTTTCATGCATAGTCGCCTAACATGGACCACACATGTTTCGTCTTAGGAAAGTTGAACTCCCAACTTATGATAGCCTACCTGTAAAACAGTTATGATACTGGATTTTCTGGTAGGGCATCCTTAAAGAATTGAAAAACTTAGTTTATAAACAAATTTCAAACTTTCCAGCAGGTCCAAACCCGATTTTATATCCATTTTTACCCCTATCTATTATTATAGCCTATCAAGCGGTGTCAATTAACGTTTTGTCTGTTTTCTCGAAGGTTTTTCGGTGTAGCGGATGTCTAATCATTTCATTCTTAGCTATCTTGTGACCTGCTATATACGAGGGCAATTCCACGGAAAATGGACATAAAAGTCCAAAAAAATTTTGGAGAATTTTGTTAATATAAAGTTATCATTTTAAAGCTAAGAGACCCTAGTGTTCAAAAAAATAATTAGAATCAATAATCTTTGGTGAGATGACAGTCAGCCAGCTTACATTTGATGTCGACATGGTCTGCGCAATTCTGTTACAGAAATATTAAAAGGTTTGTTTTTTAAGTAATGGCAACAATTGGTTGATTTTTTCCAACAAGCTACATCAGTTGGATGGAAGTTCCACTTGTTAAGTATTTTCAAGTAAAATTTTGAACAATTAATAACAGTTCATTTTTTTTACTTCAGAAGTTTGGGGTGTACTTTTCAATGTTACGTCAGTGACAAAAATTAAGACTTTTTAGAATATAACCAAAAGTAGCAAAGCAAAAATTCTGAAAATTTTTAAACTTCTGATGCAACATATTGGCAATACAACTAAATAGTTGAAATTTTGTTTTAATTTAAGAAAATTTTTTAAACCGTGTCACTGACGTAACATTCATGTTGTCCCTCACGTAACAATATACGTCAGTGATAGCAAGAAACTTGTTTAAATTCGGTATATACTAGTAAAAATGCACTTATAAATCCAGTAATTGACATCCTAGCTTCGAATTGAAGTAAGCCCTCATTATAATCATCATCATCATCATCCTCCCCTCCTCCTCCTCATCATCATTATCATCAATTTTTCATCATCACAGTAAACCAAACTAGTGATTTGCTTTTGCACACAGGGTGAGACACGCCACAAAAAACTGGGACTGAGCTAGCATGAATGCGTCACATGAAGAAGTAGCTAAAGTAAGGTGGCCATCATGCAGAAGAAAGCTGAGTAGCAACAATAATGGCAACTAGTGGGACAAAAACAGAAAGAAATCTACAAAATGTATAATGCACAGCCTCTGTCAACATTATGGTTAAAATGTCGTCACCCCAACTGAATCAGATCATGCAGCAACTTCAAGAGTTTCTTATCTGCTCAGTAATTTATATAGGAAAAGCAGTTATTCGACAAAAGAAAATCTTTTAAAAGTACTCCAAAGAAAGTTGCTCTCATGGACTTCTTAACAACAAACTTTGGCATAGCATTGCAGATAAAAAGTACATAAAGATGTATAGGTTAATGGACAGAAAGTGATATTGTTTCACATGAGCTGCTGGGAAAGAAGAACTATGCAATATTTATAAAGATGAATGGCACATGTGATAGTGTATAAAATAAAACATTGATGATGACACTAATGGGGGCATACGTTCGAGATCAAAAGTCTGCAGTCAATGATTGGAACATGAAAATTTGCTTCATTGAGTCCAAAACATGTTGTTTCAGTGAGTGTAAAATATCATAATGTATGTTGCTTCAAGCGTCGGGTTGATTTGAAAAAGTTGCCTTCTACACTACCAGACAGCAATCGAGCTACCGATTCAGGCAGTCCATGAGCTGCTATTTTGGAGTGCCAACTTATGGAAATGCAAAGGCATTTGTGAATCTGAAGTCAATAATGGTAAACAGAAGGGCTTCTTCACTCTCAGTGAACACATTGCAGTATCCAACAACACTGGATAATTTTTAAAGCATTCCTGCATACTTGTGAACCATGACTAGTAAATTTAATGCAATTAATGTTTGTCTTTTCAGAAGCGTTACGTCAGTGACATTTCAATGTTACGTCAGTGACATTTAGGCACCATTTAAATAAATACATAAATGACAGCTGGATAAAAATTTAACTTTCTATGTATGCCACAACCTGTACTAATAATTTTAAAAACATTATTAAAATTTTTGCAGTCATATTTCAGAAGATTGTGATGCGAACTTGAGTTGCAATAATTTTGATGTCAGAATGTGTTACGTCAGTGACGATGCACAAAAACTGTTTTTAAAAATACCCATAAATATTTTCTGCCAAGTCTTTTTTGGCTTTTAAGAAGGATTATATAGTTAAATAATTTGGCATAAATTTTTTGGCAAAGCAGTGATATCATAGTGTGCTAGAATTAAAAACGTTGCCAAATTTCTCTCTGAATGTTACGTCAGTGACGGTGGAATTGCCCACGACAGCATCACATGACAAACCAGTTTCAATCCTTGTGGCCAATCAAAGAATGATCTATCTTATGCGCTGGTCCATTCTGAGCAACCTTCCTCTACGTCTAGGATGCTTTACACGCATATTGTCAACTGTCAGAGTAAATGCCAAGACCTCCAAAAATGGGTAGTTTGAACTCTTTTTTTAAAGTAGAGTGAGTTTTGATTTCCTGGGTAAGTGCTGGAAAACTTCTCCAGGCGCGTGGGCCAGCAACCGGAAAGGCAAGTCTAGAATCACACGCTAACGTCAAGCGCAAGTTGCTGAGCGATAAGTATGGGTGGACTATATACCAGGGGCGGATACAGAAATTTTTGAAGAGGGCCACAATTTTTGGTCTTGGATCTGAACAACATTCCGTTGGTCTTTGGCCGTTAAAATAATCTTGGGTCTGAAGAATGTTCGTCGGGCCGTAAAGCTGATGTCTGTTTGGAATAATTGTTAAAAAATAAAAATCGTGAATAATAATAATAATAATAATAATAATAATAATAATAATAATAATAATAATAATAATAATAATAATAATAATAATAATTATGATGATAATAATAAATACTTATGGCAAAATAAATAATAATAATAATAATAATAATAATAATAATAATAATAATAATAATAATAATAATAATAATAATAAAAATGATCGCTCAAATACTTTAACCGATGTGTGCTTCAAAGCGAATTCTGAATCTCCTCTATCTGCTGATTCTTCTTAGAGTAGTTCGTCGTTCGGTCAAACGCCCAAAACTTCACGTGGAATGTCAACTCCATTGTAGGCAGGACCTTATAAACCATTTCATTTGTACGGTGATTGATTGAACTACCACGTAATCTCCATGTTCTTGTTCTTGAGTCCAATACACCTGCAGTATACAAACTATCTATTATCGTGCTTTTCAGTTCAAAAACAAGTTTTCAAATTCGAATTTAGAAGGGATGTAGTTTGTCTCAACGGATGAGTAAAAGAACAAGATAAGCATGCTCGTTGTTTTGAAACGACGTCAGTATCTGTTATTGCAACGTTATCTGTTATTATTTTGTTATTCAAGTCTAACTTTACATGTATATTGTTCTACGCACAGGATAACAAGACACCTGCGCAACAGGATCGTTTATCTTGCGATCACAAAAAGAACCGAGGCCAGACGACGGCAGGTTGAAGGAGATGCATACAGGGTGGGCCAAAAAAAGCATCCAGCGGTTATTTTGTCATTATCTTGGTCAGATGTGAGACTTTTCAATTAAATTTTACAGGTTTAAAGGCAATTCATATCAACGTACAGAGTCCAAAATTCACAAAAATGTTTCAAACAGAGCAAAATGATTTCACTTATAATGAGCCCACCCACTGTTTTTGACGATTCGAAAACATAACGCAGCAAAAAAGCTGCAGAAAGCGATTTTATTAAGTCAAATTTTAAATTTCAAATAATTGATAAGGATTTTTATTTTATGAGGCTGCACGTCACTGTGAAGTCAGTTGGCACGATGATGGTCAAATTGGTAGCCTAAATAAAGAATTTGTCAGAATTATAATTTTGTTTTATAATTTATTTTTATTACAGCATTGACATTCCAATTTATATAACGACAGATAATAATTATGTGGATGCATACACTTCACGAGGATTGTGTAGAAGTGAAGGCCATGATCGTCGCTTACTCTGATAAACAGTGAAAATTACCTTTAAGAAGTATGACGTTGATGAAAAAGAATTGACTCAATATCAATAATTGTCCTGGTTTTTCATTCAGAGGAACCAATGTAATGACCCCTATATATTAGGTTTTGAATTTGATAGATGATCACTGTGGAAGCTATGCCGGATAAATACCACAATCTGCAGCCAAAACTAATAACGATAAGAGAATTGAAGTTTTCATTGGGGTTGGTATGGTAAGGCTTACCTCTAGGACCCACCAGCA